>JAOVVB010000049.1:13875637-13899816 GCA_028570985.1 Heterobranchus longifilis
ACATTTTGTGTGACAAACATGCAAAAGAATAAGAAATCAGGAAGGGGGCAAATAGTTTTTCACACCACTGTATATATTTTCACTGCAGATCATACTGTGTATGACAGTGTATGTGACAAATAAAATTTTTATTTGCACCAGTCTATTCATTAGATAGATAGGGTGTCTTACATCACCAAAAGCTTAAAGACCTTTTGTGAAGTTTATGACTGACCTGGCTAAACGGCCTCCACTTGAGTTAGGCACGCAAGTGATGAAGTCCTCCAGGAATGAGTGTTCATTGCTTTGCAGGTGCAGGGGCAGGTTGCCCTCTAGTGCCTCCAGAATGGTTGGTGAGTGGGACAGAGCCAGTCCCTTCCCCAGGATCCCTGAATGTGCTTTACATACCTGATAAAAAAAATCAGAAATATCAGAATTTAATTTAACTCTATATGTATGGAAAAAGGCCAAATAAATTAATGTATCTAATGAAATACCTGAAGAGAAGCCTCCTCAAGAATCTCCAAATCTTCCTCCAATTCATTTCCTAAATAAAAGGGAGAAATGTACTACATTTATTAAAAATATGGTCAAATAGCTAAATTATTTAAGATTTTTTGTTTTTTGTTTTATTCAATAATGTTGTAAAGATGTGTACTTTCCAGTCAGCACAACCTATACTGTATGTAACCAGCATAATTGTTTTCAATTCTACTGATGTTTGATTGTTTTCCACACAATGCTGTTTCATTAATATCAAGATGTGGGAACAGAACACTTAAACACTTTTACCTATGGGTAAAGCTAGATCTTTCTTCATAAGTGCAGCAGCACAAACACTTCCCAAATAAGCCAGTTCCTTCTCCAGCTGAATGATACCCTGAAATACAAGTGGCAAGAGTTTAAGTAAAAACGCATGCCAATAAAGTACAAGTCTTTATCCCGCTTATCAGTAAATAGACCTAATAATCAGTAAAAATAAATAAATGAATAAATAAATTATATATGTGCATCCAAATTTCTTAAACATACTTAATTAAGGCTTAAATTGCTTTACTGCCATGAATCTTGCTTATACAAGTGTATTCAGAAACAGACTTAAAATGATCCACTACCTCATCGGAGCCGGGGTTAAACTCGTACCCCACAGCCACACATTTAAATCCATAGAAGCAGGCTTTCTCATCCTTTACATAATCTGATGCTGTTTCCAAGGAGAAGAGGGCCTCATTACCTTGTAATACAAATAAAAAAAATAAATGAGATATTGACAAACAATGGTGAAGGTACCCTATTATTCATTTACATTTGTATTTTTTTTTTGCATTTGGCAGGCTGCATTACCCAGAGTAACTTAACCAAAGGCTCAATAAAAACACAATGAAACTAGCTCACAGACTAACAGTGCTAGTAGTCTAAAACACTGAGGCAAGATATTATGAAAAACACACACATAGCAACATTTTAAAATAATTTATAGTATTACAAGATTACTAATTATAAATAGTTTGCACTCTTCCACTGTGAATTTAATAACTGATGATGTTATACAGGACAAGTAAATTTTCTGAGAGACATTCCAAAGTTCAATGGATTCCAATTTTCATTAAAGGTTAATGAACTGCTACCAATATCAACTAATTATTACATGCCTGTTATGCTGTAATCTTAGTTATACTTCCATAGACATATAGCATCAGCTGCACCTTTCTCAGTTTAAACAAAAAGAGTAACACAAGAGGTACCTGGCAGTACAAGGACACTACTGGGCCAGCCACTGGACCCAGAGAACTTCTTAAGTTCGGTCCAAGCATTTATAGTCTCATGAGCAAGTGCTTTTACACTTAAGCTGGAGAAATGCAGAGTTCGGGTTGGAATGAGAACCCTCAGCACATCCTCTGGCTGGGCTGTTCCACACTGCTGGTCAAATTCGATGGTGATCCAGTGAACGCAGTCTGGGAAAGACACCTAAAAAAGAGAGAGTTATCAAGTGTAACCATATTAGTTGTAAAGTTAAAAGTAAATTATCGTTGCAGTAGTGTAAAAACAAACATTTACGGAAGCACCTGATTTTTTTTCATTCCCTTTTTAATTTAGAGAAATTAAAATCATTACCTTGTACTGGGTGACAGCAGCCTGCTTGTAAGGATGATCACTTTCTAAGACAGCATAATGACTAGAGGTTGTGCAAGCAGACAGGCCCTGCTCAGGTTGGTTTCCTGTAGTGCTGTCTGTAGACTGGTTAGGATTGAAGGCAGGTGGGGCATACTTTTGGTTCAGCGCAGACACAGCAGGGAGAAGCTCCTGCACCAAACCAAACACCTCTACGGCAGCCTGACAAAAACAGGCACAAATCAACATTAAGCATAATTCTCTATTAAAACGATATCACAATAATAAAAAGCAAAGAAAATGCTCGCCTGATACAAATGATATTTAAAAAGCCTGCAAAACAAAGTCAACAAATTTCTTACCTTTGGTACTGAGGCAGCCACAGGGCCGATGTAGGCCAAAATAAGGGGAAGCAGCATGGAAAAAAGACTGGAGGAGCTCAGCAACTCTGGAATGTCCTCAGCTGCAAAAGTAAATTGTATATATCATAACAGTCAAAATTAATGTAAAAGTTAATGGCATAATCAAGAATTAATTTTATTCTCACCATCGACAGCAAAGGCTCTGTGCAGGAGGTCCTTAGCTGCCCGTACTACTGCAGTAACCACTGAGAGAGCACGGCTACAGTTTTTATCCTCCTCATTGGCTTTGCTTAGGAGCTGGGACTGCAAATCTCCATCATATTCGCTTCTGTGATAGAAAATAAAAGAACAATTTTAACAACAAAAATTAAATGATGTATCTGCTGTCCAGTTACTTGGCCTCTGTAAACTGCAACGCTGTCAAGTAAGACACAGAGGTGGAATATCTAACCTGTAGTAGAGAACCTGAGGAATCTGGCCTCTGGTCTGGTTGGTGCCATTACTACTAAGACTACATGTACTGAAGGTAAAAGTCACTCCATCGGAACACTGCACTGTGGTCATTCCTCCATCTCCATTAGCTGTTCGACTGCCATAGTTGCGTAGCCGGACTGCATATTTCACATTTTCCTGCACAAGACAGATACATAAGGAGCAAAAGTGAATGAAAAATATCTTGGCTCCGAACACAGATCAAATAACTAAGAAAGTTTAAAGTTGAGTTTAAGCCAGAAACAAAATTACCTTCAGAGGTACAGCTTTGTCCAGTCGAATCTCAGCAATGTCACTTGGGCTATCATCAGTGCTATATGTTCCTTTAACCAGCTCCAAAGACGTCCATCTATGGGAATGTGCTGAGTCTCCATGGTGCTCTGTCTGTGCCTGAAAGATCCATCCAAAACGCATTTAATAATAAGATATTTTCTAAATCTTCACTTTTCTTAAAATCCCTTCCAATAAAACAATAAAAAGAAGCACAGACTAAATTAACAAGCCAGGTTTTGGTTCCCTTACCTCATTAGTACAAAATGGAAAACTCCTAACAAAGTCCTGGCTATACCAGTTTTTGATTGAATAGAGTGTATATACACTGATGAAAAGAATTTGCTCTTACATCATCTGCAAGAACTTCCAGTTCGTACTCATGGATGCCTCCTCCCCCATAGACACAGAAGCCCACCAGCACCACACCTGGCTTATCCACACTGAAGCAGATAGCATCAGGGGAGCCATTGCCTGTGTTCCAGCTGCGGCCCTGGCTGGTCTTAGTGAAACGGTTGGGAGTGGACTTCACTGAATGAAGTGAGTTCAGCCCATCCACCTGAATAAAAAAAAAGTAACAGAGACTTAACAACATATTTGTACTAAAAGTGCACAGAATTATATTAGGTATAGGTTAAGTATAGATTATTTAGGTATAGGTCAATATGTAAAATAGCTAAGGTCACTCAATACTGCAGTAGATGCACAACATGTTGCATAATAAACATAGTGATGTTACAGTTCTTTCCGTTGGGTGGCAGTAGCGTAGTAGTGTAATCTAAAAAAAGCAATGCTGTTACTGATGGCGTGAATGATGACTACACAACAATAAACAGGAAAATAATGCTTGTGCACTGTGGTCATTCAGCTCGGCTCATACGTTTTGTAGAACATAACAGTGAAAATAACCACAAAAACAACTAATGTGCTTACAGCACTATAAAACTAGCAGAGAAAACACACTTTGGTTGATCAGTTGCCATGACAACAAGCTGATGACAGTGATAGGGGAGATGTACTGCAAAAGACCAAAGACTAGATAGCTATTACAGTCCTGTGGAGAACACATCTGTACCCCATGAATCAGCTTCCTACAACACAAGTATTCAAAAAACAAGAAGAGAAATGGGAAGACAGGATAAATGTGATGAAGAAAATTATATCATCTCTGAAGAACTGCCAAAGGCTATTTATGGCCATAAGGCTGCTGTAATAAGATAAGAAGAATGACGTGGAGCCCTGCTGGATCCCAGCAGAGTGAGGGAGCATGCTTGTGTGCTTCTGGGAAGGAGAATGAAATGAAGATGTACAAAGAAGGACAAAGAATAGAAAAAAGGAGCAGGACAGAAAGACAATAAGATAGACAAATAGACTATGAGAAAGGTGGGTGAGATAGATATGTGTTTCTAACCTCAGAGCCAAGTGCAGAGGCGGTGAGCTCACTGACTATGCTGGCCAGAAGGCCGCAAGTGTTGGATACCAGATGAGGAGAGAATAGCTCCATCTCTTTTCTCAAACTTTTTCTCACTGGTAGTACCACTATCACCAGCATTTTTTCCAGAACCTCCCGGAAACTCGTCATCCCCATTAGGTTCTCCTCCGTCTAAATCAAAGCAAACAAACACTGGGTATAATTTTTCTGTTAAGACATACGTTAGTAAAATATTCATGAATTTATAAGCCATAATTATTAAAACTTATAATCTTCTACATAATCTATGCAATATTCTAAATTGAGGTGTAACTGCCTGCTTAACCCAAGACATTAGAAAAACCCTCATTTAATTACAGAGGCTCTTTGTTATGTACTGTGGTAATTATGTACTTATTTTTAATATAAACGGTGAAGTCATGTATGTTCTGCTTGGATAAAAAAATAATAATAAATAAATAAACACTTACATGACTGAGTTTCTCCATGTGAGCCACCAGCAGGGGGAAGCGGTGTGCAAGAGCGGAGTCGTTCTCAGTGCTGACCTGTTTGACCAGTGAGCGCAGCAGCACCTCACCATCATATGCAATAGGCAGGATGGAGGTCAGCTTCACCGACGTTTTACACAGCGCAGACATTACAGCAGCCAGCAGCCGACTGCTTGAGGTCCGGAAGTTCGCCTCTTGGATGTCCTAGTAGATCAGATGTGAATATTTCATGCATGAGTGAAACTAATCATGACAGAACAGAAAGACCATTCTAAACAGAATGTAGTGCAGTAGAAGTAAACAAAATTCTTATCAAATCGTTTGGAGGTTTTCAGATCCTCTTGCTAACTTTGATTTGTGGGTTTTTGTTTCTAAGTAAAACCGCAGGTAAAAAATTTTAATGTCATGTACTTCACTGAGAACATGAGACCCAAATCTGTCAAGTAGCTTGTTTTCTGGGACTTGAAAAATTATTAGCTTTTCCCTGGGAAAATTTTAAATAGTGCTGAGATTTAAACTATGAAAATACTGCTAGAGACTTATAACCAAAATGATTACCTGATCAAGGCAGTTAAGCAGGTCACACAGACAAGCCCATTGTAGGGCAGGGGTAGGGTAGAAAGAGTGGAAACAGGCTGTGAAGGTGTTGTGGCATTCCTGCAACACAGCTTCAAGCAAGGTAAGGGGTTGGCTAAGGTATCCCTGAGGATCATTATCCAACTTGGTCAGGCAGTTGTCCATACCCTCTGAAAGAATCTTCTTCAGCAGACTGCGTGTCTTGCCCACACACTCTGCCAACTTGCTTGACTCCTCGACAACTACTTTGGTGCTGGCTGAGGAGAACAGAACACAATATAGTAACACAAACTTAGGATTAGAAATGTTTAAAGGTTTATAATGTGTTTAAGGCGTTGAGACATGAGACTTCATATGACTTTCATGGTAGAAGACAACAATTTAACTTAAATCCTCATCTATTAAACTGCACTCTTTTAAAGGCATTATGCTGCTCATTCAATCATAGCAATGAGTTCATAGTTTAACCTGAATAACAGATACATTAGCAGTTATTCTACTTCAGTTATTATACTTTCTTATTAATTTTCTTCCTTTTTTTTTTACTTTGAAATTTATAATCGTACCAGAGATTGGATAGATTTCACAGATATAGACACGGAGCAGACGGAGACAACAGGTTCCCACAAAACGCAGGCGCTCCAGGTCCAGCAAGGTGGCAGTGTATTGAAAACCTTTTAGTCCTCTAAGCTCCTCTACCCCCAGCACTAGAGTGGTCCAGCTCCAGTGAAGAATACTCAGGAGAGACTCAAAACATTCCTGGGAGGAAAATATACACAAACAATTTAGAGAATTTCAATCACATGACTGGCCTTTTGGAGATATGGAATTATAAAATCAAAACTGAATGCTTTTATATTTTAAAGTTACATCAACATATCCAACTTTCACATTAAAATTCACACATTTTATATTAACATATCTAATTTTTATTCATTTTCACTTTTTTTCACCACATTCCTACATGCAAAAAGTAAAAATATAAAAATGTCATTAAATTTTAGAGAAGGCATATGGTCTAAAAGCAATCACTAGTGTTCCCATCTAATTAGCACTTTTGTCGAGCCTATGAAGTCGCCAACCGCTGTGAAGTCACCAACTCGGCATCACTGACTTAATGATTTATTACCATTTTCATACTAAGAGTGCGTCTTTAATTAAACTTTAATTGTAAAATTAGCAGTGGGAAACCAAGTTTAAATGAAACAAATTTAATATGTAAATAAACCAAATTCATTCATTATTCAGTCAATTATTCTTGTTTAATTCTTCCAAAAATGTAATTATTCTGTGAAAAAAAAATTGTGTCTGGCTACTGTAATCTTACTGATTCAATATTCCTATCAATATGCCTGCTCTTGGACAAACATACCACTGAGACAGTCCTGGCAAAAGATCGCTTCAAAATGTGAACTGGTTCACTGGTCTGCTGTTTTCCTTTTGATGCATTACCATCATTAGATGGCAACCTGGAAACATGTGCAATCAGTTAAGTATGTTAAAAGCACATACAGAAAACCATATCTACCATACTACCATATCTATAACAAACACATCTATCACGTACCTGTATAACAACTGAGGTATCTGACCAGCATTCACATCTGTACCATTGTTTGATTTCTTGGAGCTCTTAAACTGAAACACCACACTGAAAAATCAAATGCCACCATGTTAAAAAAAGAAAAAAACTTTTAAACACCCCTGTACAGTCCAGTCTAAGGACTGAGATCTGTGTTTTTGAATAAAAAAAAAATTAAGATGTACCCATCGTCAGTGGTTATAGTTGCCTGTCCGTGCGAGCCACAGTCACTGCTTGGTCCTGACACTCTTGCCCAGGCCACATACCACCATCCCAGCTGAAGTAACACTGGCTCATCAAACATCATGGCATACTTTTCCCTTGAAACCCACACAGCACAATGCACAATTATTCTTACTTTTTTATAATGGCATTAAAGCATTCAGATTTCTCATTAACGCAAACAAACTACAGAGCAGTACAGGTATGTTCAAACCAGTACACACAAACCTACAGCCTCAAACAGCTACATCTCTTTAAAGCCAATAAATGTAAGTGAGTCTGTGCCTCAGACTTAGCTGCAGTGCAGACATGTTCTCTTCCAGACTAATCCTGTTAGTCTAAGAAAAATAACAAATACGTTTCTGTTAGGTGTACCTAGCAGCACAGTCATAGGCCAGAACATCAGTCTCAGCCAATAGGTCCCCATCTGTCTCATGATCACCTCCATCTGGTCCCAGCTCAAACAGCTGCAAGAAAACAACCAACCATCAACCGCGGAAAATGCAGAATATGGGGAAAACTTGCCTGTATCCAACAGGATAAAAATATGATGCACCTGTTCCGTGTTTGAAATGATATATCCACCTTACTTATCTAAACAGTAATTTTAGGCATTCCTATAGTGATTCACAGTAATAATAAAGTAGACTACATATGGCAGTTATAACATTTCAAAAGGCATAAATCAATCAAAAATAATATGCCATCATTCCACTGTATTTGTGTCCTAAATGACATTCCATGCACAACAATCTGCATTGTGGTCAGTGCGAATACGGTACCTGTTAGGATGCTTTAAAGGATTATAAGTGCATATTAGAATAATTGTTTAGATATAGAATGGGTTACAATTACACATGAAACAAATGGTGCACTACAAAGAAATAATGCAATATATAGTGAATAAGGTGTCATTTTGGATATATGGATGTTTGTTCATATAGAGTTATTGTATGCAGCTCCAAGTCTAAGCACTACTTTACCTTAATTTTTGCTGTGTATTCTCCCCGGCCTCCAAATAGCCCCAGCCCCCCAAGCAGGATGTCAGCATCCGCACAGAAGCGAATGGCCTCTACAGAATGAGCTGAGTAACCCCAGCCTCCACCATGGCCTGAACACACAACAGCACTCAAACACTGCAACAGACTCTGTGTCTATACTTTTAAAACATTCTGTAGAAGCAACAACACAAATAAATTATATTTTTTTATTTATGCATAAACATTCAACGGAATGAGTACTCACTCTCAAAGCGGTTGACCACACTATAGTCCTCCTTTGAGTAAACTTTCATCACTGCCTGGGTCTCCTCTTCAGCACTAGCCACACCCATTTTCAGTTCCTGCATGGCTGCTAGTGTATCCAAACAGCCTACAAGCAGATAACCAATGAGAATTAGGAATAATATCATAACACTGCAATTTACATTTCCCTGATGTCCTTTGACAGCTCTTTGGTCTCACCCATGGTGGTGAGGTTTGAATGGAAGTTAGATATTCTGTGAACAGATTTCTTTTATACACATAATAAGGTGTTAGGAGCACTTTCTTAAATTAATCTGTGTACCACATGAGCACATAACCAGTCTGTGGGAGCCAGAATTATCGTTGGATGGTAGGGGATGGAATACTTATTTTACTCACTGAAATGCAACAAAGTTTATAAAATTTTTATAATGTTTTTATGTGGATTTTTTATTGATATCCTGTCTCTATTCATTAAAATAAACCTATGATAAAAAATATAGACCCTTCATTTCTTTGAAAGTGGGCAAACTTACTAAATTTACAGGGGATCAAATAATTTTCCCTTTTAATACAATTTTTCTTATTAAATGTAATCCACTGTGATAATTTGTTGAAGACTTATCCTTGAGGCCACTTATTTACTGATACATTGGTTAAAGTCACCTAACCCTACAGTGAGCCTCACATTTCAGGCAGATAATTCTCAAAACCACATCTGAGGTAACAGTGTAGAAATTTTGTAATATTCTGAAGAGTGCTTTTTATCAAGTGGCATGAAAATTACAGAAAACAATAAGCTTTAATAAAATATATAAGAAGCTAGTTATGTGCACACACATAAGAAAAGTAGAAGTTTATTGTTCAAAGACACAAGATCACATAACAATTGTACTCTGCCTGCAGCAATTTTATAAAATTTATTGCAATTACATGTGCAAACAGATTCTTGCAAAGGGGAGAAAAATCATTCCCTATACTGTAATAATCCATACACCTCCCGCATACTAAAGCAGAATGTGAAAGCAGTCCTTTATTCATCATCGGTAGTTTCTTTTTACTACATTTTTTTGGGTGGCCCACTACTCTCAACCCAGATGTAATGAAAATGAATGCAAGATCTCAGTGATTTGCTGTATACTATGTGACACTATGAATTTTGTCTTTGAAAAGTGTAATAAATGGAAAGTGCATAATAATAAGTAAGGTTTAAGGTTAAGTGAAGCAGCAGGAATGTCTGGGACAGGTACAACAGAATGTTTATTATTAGGTGAGAGAGAGTGAGAGTACACAAGGTCTTGTTGTACCTAGGACGTGAAGGGCTCCGTGGGAGCGTGTGGTGGTGGCATGGGATCCTGAAGGCAGTGCCAGTTCTGGGCTCAGGATGCTGCAACGTGACTGGATGTCTGTGGCTGTCGGCATGCGAGCGTCTGCAATTACAGCATTATAGCACCACATCTCTCGTGTGCTGGGCAGGAACCTGAAAGAAAAATGATTATAAATGATAAAAAAAACAGGTATAGCCTGTTTATATTGACTGGATATATTGACTTTTACAGACTAAAAACCTATACAACCCAGCTCTAAAGAATACACAACTGCCAACTTGCCTAATGGTTAAGTATAGTGTATACGATTTGAGATATTTTTTTTTATTTCTTTGTTTGGTTTTACCTTTTGGTTTTCATTGCTCAACTGACATGAACATACTCTTACTAAAGAGTTAGATAAACCCAAAGAGCATAATCAGATCCTTACCTCCAAATAACATCATATACCGGATCTAGGCAAAGGCCGAAGCCTTGAAGATCTTCCTGCTCTGAATCATTGAAGGTCCTGCAACTTCCATCCATTTTGTTGATCAGCAGGCATTTGAAGGGAGGTGGCTCAGACACAGAGGTAGGAACCAAACCTAAGAAGATCATGAAACAGTTTAACTTAGGTCAAGCAGGAATGTTCTTATTAGGACAGATTTCATGCAGAAGTTCCTAAAGTTTCCAGAGTTGATGTACCAATGATGTGTTTGCTGGCAAAAATCTCTGAGGTGGCCAAAACGTGGGAGTTTATTAGTGCTTCATCAATCCTTAGAAAGGTCTGGTCTCCACTGGCACCAATCCACGTGGCTTTGCGACCATACTTCGCTCCAATGTTGGGCATGGGTGAAGGTTTAGCATTCCAGTAGGGCATGTCCACAATGGGCCGACCAAGCTGCCCTTTCTGCAGAGAAAGCAAAAATCATTAGGGTTCCAATTCTGTGCGGGCACAATTGAAGATTGCTGTGGCAACACCAATGTACAGCTAATTTCGCTGAGCATTAGCCATTATTTTTCCTGTTTAACTTTAGTTCCTTTTTTGTGTCATAAATTTTCCCCAAATATATATTTTAAAAAAAACTGTTCTGCCCTGTAATTATACTTATCAGTGTCACAGTATGCATTTTTATTTGCATGTTTTCGTCATTATGAAACAGGAGCCATACTGTATTATTACGCATGACTCAGTTATTCATTAAAAACATTACTAAATACCCTAATAGTTTAAGATGAATCAGTACGCTTAAAAACAGAATTGATCACATACCGAGAAGCTCCCAAAAGTGAAGACCTGTCCATCCATGAGGAGCACTGCAGTGTGGTTACTACCTGCTGTGACCTGGATGCTTGGGCCGGGAAGAGATTGCACTAGAGTGGGAGACCCTCTTTGTGTAAAAAAACAAAAATAAAAAAACAAGTTAGGTCTTGACTAACTAAGGACTTGACTTACACAAAAACAACATACAGCACTGTATCACAAAAAAACTTCAGCATTATTACCTAGAATTCACATCTCCATGTCCAAGCTGTCCATGTTGCCCATAGCCAAATGTGTACACGTCACCATTCTCCATTAGCACCACTGCGGAAAGGAGGTAAGCATACTGTTAACTGCACATAGGAATGGCATTTATTATGCACTGGGCTTAGTATTAGTAATGCATTAGTAATGCATTTTGATACATATGAATAATATGATGTGATGCAATTCAAACACAACTAACTGGTTTATTCTATTAGCGCCTAGTCAGTCATAGTTCTAGCTTACCAGAATGGTGGAAGCCACAGCTGACCTGCACAGCACGGAGCTCACAGTCAAAGCGCACTGCTCCTGGAGGATAGGTAGTAATCTTACTTGCATCTTTGTCCCCACGCTCACTGCTACCATCTGTGAAGCAAAGCACAGCTTTATGACGGTGAGAACCACCTCGCAGAGATGGACGCCTTAATCAGTGATAAAGACCAGGGTAATCAGTCACCTGAAAAGAGATTCAAAACTGGAACTTGAAGAATAAAAGTGAAATAAGAGATAAATAGCATGCACAGCGAATTTAAACCAAATAAACACAGAAAAAGATGTCAGGTGAAGACAGCAATGGTAAAACATAGCATATGCAAAAATACACCTAATTAGATGGGTTTCGTTTAGGAGGCATTTCAAACACTGAAAAAAAAAAAACATCAATTGCAGACTGGTTGCTTATCAAGATCAAGAGAAAAGCAGACATATAACTGGTGAAATGCTGCTTACAGCCATGGTCAAACCAGCAACCAGCTAAATCTTAATACTGTGAACTAATTACGTGAGCAGGCGTACTTCTCTCTCAACTTCAGGACTAATTAGACTAGATTTTATTAAGCAGCAAGCCCTTGAACAGTAGTCAAACATAAAACTACTACTCAAAGTAAGCATGCACTATAATTTACTTTATAAAGGTGATGAAATGCCTCCCACTGTGTACACAGGTCAAATATATCTGTAATATCATCTGACTGTGTGAACTCTGGTGTGCAAGTATAAGCCAGACGCTGCCAAACACTGTCGGATCTTGGATGAATAAAACACTTAAGTATCACTCAGAATTTGCAAATTTCAGCTTGATTACTGTTATTTAACGAAAATAGTGAGCACATGAATGATTTCATTGAAAAAAAAGAAGAAAACAGATAAAATGTATAAAAAAAAGAGAAAACAGTATATAATTAACATAATTTTTTTTACCAGTGTGCATAAAACGGTGAGATGAATAGGTAAAGAAAGGGAGATAAACTGTAAAAGTTTTCCATCTAAAGCAAAAAAGTGTAAGAGTAATAAAGAAAGGGAACAGGAAAATAAAGGTAAAGAAGGCTAGTGTGCTAAGTGAGGGAAAAGAGCAGGTAGCTGGGCTCCAAGCAGAATCTGTAGTGAAGACCATAGTACCTTTGAGTTTGTCCCGCATTAGCTTAAAGGCTTGAATGGGTCTTAGCCTGGCTAGGGCCTGCTCACGCTGGTTCATAAAAAAGGGGTCGGGAAATACAAGGGGGCCTATGAGGGGGAGAAAGAAACTTTTACATGCATGGGGCAAAGCATCTCACAAATGGAAACATGGCAAATCATAAAACACAAGCAAAGGGGAGCACTATCACAAAATAGTCACAAACACATATAAAGGTTGAATCTATCTGTCACAGCTGTGTGGGTCACATTTATTTTAAGTTGCTTTGATAAATCAAGAGTAAAAAGATTCATTTTCAAAACGTGTTATTAATCAAATTTAATGTATGTGGAACAACACAAGCCCTGGGCACTCACCAGAGAAAAGCATTAGCTGCTTGTGAAAAGATTATAAGACCCAAGAGAAGCATGACCTGATTCAATAGCTCCAAAAAGCTCCAGTTCTTGAAAACTTAATAGGTATATATCTATTAGCAAGGTGGCATAACCTTTTGAATCTGAAGAATTGAGATGAGTGAGCGGGAAAGTGTGTGTGCGCAATGTCATGACTGCATCTTACCTCTGCCCTCTTCTAGCCTGTGGCGGCGGTTGATGCGCTGTCTCTTCTCTTCTTGTCGGATTTGGATGTGCTCCTCTATATTAACGCCTGGAGGGGGAGGGACAGGCACAGCTAAAATAAAAACGACCCAGAAGCACCAGGGCAGAGGAGGGGGGGCAAACAAGAGACAACATGGAGACGGTGAATGATGAGCATGAAAAGGCAATGCAAGTCAGTGGAGCACACACGTGTACACATGCATAAAGTTGACAGGCAAACAGTGATTTAAAAAATGTCGAAAAAGCAGCTCAACATGAAATGAATATGTTAGAGATGGCAGTGGATGGTTTGAAAACCAGTTGTAAGTTGGTGCTGTACCTAACAGCAGGTCTAGTGGTATCATCTCCTTCACAGCATCAAAGATTCCCCTCTGCCTGGCCTCTTGGCCATCCAGTTCACGAGCACAAGCCTTGCAGCAGCCACACGACGAGCAGCCCGACTCGCCAGAACCACAACCACAAATTCTGAAGAGAACACACACGTACATACACCCACAGACGGACATTAACGTACAGACAAACAGCACATTCACTAGCAATGGGAGTTCCTGCTGCTGTGTATATCAGGTGTGTGTTACTTACCCTCCAGGTACTCTGTCTGGTCTTCCACTGCTTACACAGCTAGCTCCATATCCAGTGCAGTCCCCACATACAGTGCAAACCATACACTGGTCCAGCTTCCACTTGTGCATGCCTGGCTGGCACATCATAGATTTTTCCTCCTTCTCATCCAGCTCATCTTCCAAATCTTCATCCATTGCTGTGGCCATGTTTTCCATACCAAAAGCTGTAAACAGGAATTGCATAATATAAAAAAATATATATATATTTTTTTATCTTTTTAAATTTGCCAAGGCAGAACATGAATGTTCAAAAAAATCACACAAGGCAGGCAATTTTTCTCACTGAATATCTGATACTAAGTAGTTACTACCTTTCCCTCCCTGACTCATGGCTCCAGTGTCCCGTCCACACTGGCCTTTGTTGTTTACTCCAAAAGTCCACACCTCTCCGTTTTTAGTCAGTACACATGTGTGGGCTTTTCCCATGGCTACCTGAGTTACGAAGTGCCCCTTCAGATCTGACACCTGACCTGAAAAAGGTGAGAATAAAGTCAAAAACGTTAACACTCCCAAAGATTACAAGCACGAAATTAGTATATAATATACATATACAGGCATCACTCGCAAGGATATCTTTCTGGAATGAATAAAACAATGTTAAAAGAATGACAGTTGTGTCAAGATGTGGCCCAGTTAGGCTCATACAAAAATACAGAAGTGTCAGTAAGAACATGCATCATACTGTGATCTAAGGCATACACTGTGAATAAACTCTTCATAGACAACTAGACAGTCCATCATTTATAAAGTCTATGTTTATTGAGGATGCCTAGGGTTAGCACTTACAGGTGCTGTCACTGTAAATAGCATCCTTGCCAAACATATAGAGTTCTCCGTCCTTAGTTACTATGCTGCTGCTGCCATTGTTGCAGGCTGTGTATACTGCTGTCTTTGTCTCCAGCTTGATTATCTTCTTAGGCTTGTAGGGCTTTGGCTGTCTCCGACTCTTTGCTGAGAAGGACCAAAAAACACAAGGTCAAAAATTCAGCAATTATTCAACATCTTTGTATTTACTTTTACAATACTAGGAATAGAGTGTAAAAAAACCTTTCTGTAGATTTGGGTCCTACAACGATTATAAAAATTTAATCCAAATGCGATCAAAATCTTAACTCGATTTCACTTAAAGAAAAGTGCTCAGCTTGTTAAACCGGAAACAGTCTACTTTAAGCAACAATTCAATCTATATAAATAAAGGAAAGGTTTGGTCTGTACATTGGTCAGAACTCGCACTGTCAAAGATACTTTTACGTTTCGGACATTGGAAGACCCGAAACCAGTCTCTGTCTTGCGATTTTTTTCACAGCATCACGCAAAACTGGCTTGAGAGACTTTAATAAACCTTTGCCAGTCCTTCGGTATCTGAACAATCAAAAGTTGAGTAAAAGTCATGTTGAAGAGTTACAGGGAGCGTATTTGGCTGACGACAAATGGAGTACAACTTAGTGTAAATAAGGCGTAAGATATGTTAGGCAGAGAGATTTGCCATACAGAAAGACAGGCAGACATGTACATGGGCTTTAACCTGAAATAATATAACTGATTACATAAAACTGATCAGCTTATTTTTAGCTTTAACCTTTTAACTATTTCGAAAAATTTTGTAACTGTAAAATGACAAGTACCAACACTAGTCTTAAAATAAATTTTGGGCAAACACAACAATATTTCAAACAAGGTTCCAAAGATATCCTGTTCAGTTAAATTCATGAATAAGAAATCAAATTGAATGAAACACTTGAGATTTACTTGACTCTCCATCTTCTCCTTTACTGGCCGATCCAGTGAAGAAGACACTGCCATCTTCAGCCACCAAGAGGGCATGAGAGCCATCATGGCCCACTGAAAACTGGACAATCTTAGGTGATTTTGTAATCGGCAGTTCCACCCATTTCCCAGCTGACGGCCCGCCCTGCTTAATGCCGAGACTTTGATACTTTCCAGTGTAGTAGATCTATAAGAAGAAAAGCAGATGAGCAAATTTGCATATTACAAAGATAAATTAACATTTCAAATATTTAAACCTTTGTGAAGTTTTACGATTTTTCTCAGGCAGTGATAATTTATACGTTTTATTGTACAATCATTATAAAGAAAGACAAGCCACACATCTGCTGGCAGAGCTGAAGTAGTAATATTTATATAGGATCTGAAAAAAATAGTTTAATGGGTCACCTTGATATGTTACTGCAACAGACTATTCCATTTTATTTAAATGTCTTCTAGGAACATGATATCATGACAGTATATGACAGAGTGATGATAAAATATTAGTAGAAAAATAGTGCAGTACCAAACTGCTTTAACAAACAACTAAAAACAAAGCAATCTTACTAGTTTAATACTTCTACCATTACTGGTACACTGCAAAAATCTGAAATTCTTGTTTTTAAAAAAATCATATAAATTGTAGTTGTTAATTCTGAATCTAAAATTTAAAGTTAGCTATCCCTGGCATAATGTCACCAATCAGTACATGTGCAACCTGACTGGGATCCTGCATGGCTCAAAAAAAATAAAAAATAAATAAAAAAATGTTGCACGCTGAACTTCTGCTTTCACACAGGTGGAAGTGTGTGGTCAGATATGTAGCTTAAAGAAAACCCACATTGAACAACACTAGAATGCTCTGGATGTGGTGCAGTGCATGAGCACACGATTTAACACATTTACTGCACTCCTGCTTTCATCTTCAGTGTCTGGTTTATTCAGGGGAAGTTCATTAGAAGATATTGCAAACAGATTAATAACCCAAAAATTATATTAGGCAACTGGCAGGTGTGGTCAGACTTTAAAGTTTATGATTAAATTATTTGTCACATGTAAGAAGCAAATAGTCAAACTTTATACAGAAAGCTGACAGAAGCTTGATAAATATTGAGAATCCCACAAGGAATAGATGGCTACATCCAAATTGGTGATGGGAGTTGGTAACCATTCCATAATCGTTAATTAGTGAGAGTAAATCAATCAATAATCGATTAATAATCGGTTGAACAACACAGTAAAATGCTTCTTTGATACTTCGGTTCTTTGGTGCATATAGGTAAATGACCATAGGTCTCATTTAATCTGCTCTGCACACCAACCGTGAATGCAGTCACATGGAACGCGAGTACAATCTAATCAGGGATAAACTCCACAACGTTTACTCCGTGAACTAATATGAAGCTTCTGCAATCCCACTGAGCTAAATCAAGTTGGTATCTTTTAAAGTTAAAGTGTACTTTTAACTAAAATTTTTCTTTTTTCTTTTTAGGTAGCCATATACAATATGCATATCCATTTGCACGCGCGCGCAACACTAACACTGTAACACTCTAAACATTTGAGAATAAATGTGTTTATGCCTTTCTTTACCACTTTGAAACCCCTTACCTTCCCAGAAGCTGTTTTCATCAAAGCGAACTCTCTCCCAGCTCCAAGGAGTGCTGCTTCTTCATCAAACCCTGTGCCTGAGGATGTTATTGCAAATATGCACAAAAAATTCCGGTGACTAAGGCACTTTATTTTTGCATTAACAGGCAAATATGAGCTAAATTTCTTGCAAGATTTTATATGCTCAGCAAAATTTGTCTAAAAACATGATGGATCACTGATACAAGTGCACTCACTGATGATATGCAGGTCTTTTTCCAAGTCGAAAAGTGAGATGCCACAGGCATGGAGACACTTTCTGGCCAGCTTGAGCTGCAACTCTTGCTGCAAAGCAGGGTCTGTACTTGTGGCATAGATTCGAACCACGAAGCCATCCTACATCACATATTAGTGTTGGCAAAGCAATAAGCTGGTTTTGGTCCATGACATTCATACAGTTTCTAATATAATTATATTTGTAGCAGCAATTGTGCTTTAAATAAAACACTGTATGTGAGAAGTCAATTATTCCAGTTTCCCAGAGCTAATAAATAAATAAATAAATAGAATTTTATATATATATATATATATATTTTTTTTTTGTTTTATTCAGTCTAATGATGGCTACTGAATGAACAAGTAAGAATCTCTACACTCTATTAATTAGGCCTGCAAGGCAGTGTTAATCACCACATAAAACTCTTTTAATAAGTCTTCTAATTAAATGTCTCATGCTAATAACACAACGAGACTGAGTTTACACACACACACACAATTAAACCTTGTATTGCGAGCATAATTTGTTCCAGAAGTGTGCTTGTATATCTAAGCACTTGTATATCAAAGCAATTTCCCATAAGAATAAATATAATGGAAACTCTGATGATTTGGTCCACAACCCAAAAATATTGATATATAAAAATAATTAATACAGAATGTAAAGTCACTTCACTTGGACACAAAATGTAAAAAAAATAATAATGAAAAGTGCTTTACGTGCACACACACACACACACACACACACACACGTGGTCACAATGTTATAATGAACAGTACACACGCACACGAATGTCGACTATACGAGTGACGCTCACGCACTGAGACCGAGAATGCGAGAGAAGAACCATTGGCTCAGTTGTGATCACGTGGCGCTCGGCAGACAAAACGCAACCGTACTACAGTACTCGTACATCACAGTCAAGACCTCGCTCGTTTATCAAGTTAAAATTTATTTTAAAAATTTGCTTGTCTTGCAAAACACTCGCAGACCAAGTTACTCACAATCCAAGGTTCCACTATATATATTTATTTATAAATACATAATCATGTTTGTTGAGATAACTGTGAGATAAATTTAAGCAATCCGAGTGTGTGCATTTCTGCAATGCTGAGCATAATAGGAAGGAATAAAGCAAAAGAATCGCTTCCTTCTGGCAGCAAGCCAATGCACACCAACCTGTAGTCTTATTGGATTAATTTTTACCGACAGGCACACACAGCCACATCCGGCTCAGCCAGCATGGTACTACATTGAAGTGTGATATCCTGTTCATACTGTAGCACAGAGTTTATTTGTTGGAGTGAAGGAGTGAGGTAACTGTGTTCTGGAGATTATTCTTTAACTTTCCTATACTTTAAATGTTGCAGTCTGCACATACTCCTGTCCAGGATAGCCGTAGTAGCTCCCTAAAGTCTGCTGATACTGATGAAAACATTTCTGCATCTATACCATCTCTGGGTCTGACTGTAAAATATCCTCTGCATTTCAGTAGTACTATTGGCTATATACAGAAATCATTCAAGACAAAAAATAAATAAATTACATTCCCATTGTTCTATACTAGTTCCTGCATATAAAAAGGTAGAAGTGTAACTCTAATAAAATGGCCACATTACACACTGCATGGTTTCTGAGAATGCTTATGAGGCTGGTTTACAATTCAAGTGACATATGCAGTTCAGTTATTATTTCTGTCTAAAAATCTGTCTACAAAACTAGCACAAAAAGCTGGAATAATCACTTTATCAACGCTAAAAAGGCAGTGTAGTTAATTATATAAAAACAAATAAGTACTTACATCCTTGCAGGCTGCTATTTGGTTGACATATTCTCCATCTGTGAATATGATGTTCTGTCCTTCGGCTTGAAGACCTCAGGACAATAAATATTAAAATATTATAAAGATAAACACTTCACTGATTTCTATCTATCTATAGTTCCGCAAGTCATGCTTTTTTCAGGCAAAACATATGAACTATACTATATAATGTAAAATACAGTGTCAAAACACAACAATTTTATGATGTTGAAAATAAGTCACTCTTTAATTAAGCAGCTGTTTGCCACAGTATGCACTTAAAGAAACAGGTGTTTGTACCAGGCATTGTTATAGTGCCCTCCTGCTCCAGAGTCTCTGGATTGATCTTTATGGCTGCCATGCTGTGACTGTTCATGTCCCGGTATAATAGAGAGCCCTATAAATACACACACAGCCAATTTATAGCTTTTTGCTCCTGAATGTAGCACTCAACATCAGCTCGAGAAGATGAATAGGTAAGAATCCTGTTACCTGAGCAAATCCCAACCATGACCTCTTCTCTTTTCGATTCCTGATGCGAGATGTGGAGTTATACACATGGCCCTGCAATTATACATATTTTATTAATACAAATAAAAAAATAATAATTATAAGCACATTTAAAAAGACTTGAACTTACCCGCACAGTGCCACTGTACCCTGAGCCGATTTTGTAGAGACCGTCCTTGCAGAGCAAATAAAGGAAGGAGCCATCAGTCTGGAGCAGGCAGTGCTCATCCTCATCAATGCTCACCTCTTTCAGAACCCACTTATTCATCAGTGCTGCACGCTTAATGCCATTCCCAAACCAGTCCTGAATCTGGATCTTCCCTACCAACACTGCTTGTACACTCCTTTGTAGAGCATTCAGGATTGTGGGAACCTATAAAGCACATGTACAAAAGAGCAAATAATAAATCTAATTTGCAACTCTAAACAAGTGTGCAAACACCATTTTCATCTAAACTACTGGCAGCAATAACAGAGAAGACACTGATTAACAGGGATGGGAATCACCAGTCACCTCCTGATACACAAATCACAACACCTAGGTGACGATTCGATTAAAATTGCATTTTTAAGTATCACTATTTTTTATAAATATTCCGATCTGATATTAAAAAAAATCAGATTTTTGTTACAATTTTAAACCTTTATGATGTTTAATGATTAATTAAATGTAGCCCATTCCTTAACACATTTTCTCACTTAAAAACCAAGCGCAGCATTTAAACAATACAAACAATATTCAAATATAAGCGTTTAACAATTAGCAAAAAAAAAAGCAAAATTTTCACTGAGCAGCATGTATCTCTGTCATCAACCGAAATTAGCATTTCTAAACAAACTTTGGAAATAACTCAGTCCTACCACATGGCATGAAAAGTTGTAGACAGGTCAGAGTTCACTAGTTCACAGTGACGTTTTACCTCCTCTAATGCCTCCAAAATCTCAAAACTCAACTTGACAGAGTGCGCGGGTTTGAGCGGCAACCAACACGCTATCTGTATTTTGAGACTTGTGTACAGTAAGTGTGCGTAACGAGTGGGATTGAGACTAAATCGGTCAAAGTGTTTGGAGATAAAAGGTTTAGCGGAGACAGCCAACACAATGCAACACCATAAAATTAAGTTTCTCTTGCGCTATTCAATAGCTTCTGCGCTTAATACAGAACTGTTTAGATCTGAGGATGATCGGTCGATCACCAGTCATGGCCATTCAAACCAAAAACCAGCCATTCTGGTCACTGGCAGATCCATTAGTTCATCTCTATTTCAAATTAAAAAAACAGATTTTTTTAAAATTGATTTTGGGTCAGTGTGGAGATCACCACAGATGTGAATCACCACAGAAAAGAATCACGATTCATGAATCAACACGTAGCTTTATTGCAGTTTTTGTTTTGATTTCTGTTGATTTTATTAGTTGAAGAGATTTATTTCAGCACTGTTGCTGAACTGTAGTATTAATACCACTGTAATCACTGTGTAATTCTTATTAATCATTCTATACCTTATGAATCTATACTTAGGGTAACTGGCCTAAAAGGACTGAGGTAAAGTGAGCAATACAATGATGGACAAGCATATCTACTCATGTGCCACACAAGTAACTTGATTTGTACTAACATGTACAGAAGAAATGAGAATCAAGAGATCTTTTAAGCAAGGTTTGTACCAGATAAAATTACAGGCAACAGCAGTCATTAGGACATTGACAATCGTAACATTTTTAAAAAGTAGAGCAAGCAGCGTTTATTTCCTTTCCCAGTTCTGCAAAACTTATAGGCACAAAATATTGAAACATTTTCTACACTATACATTGTTTTCGAACATGCGTTACACCTGAACCATTACATCAAACCCGACACACATCAGACACCCATCATCTTTCTTACTAATCCACGTTTTCATTTGGAAGTCCTCAGTCTGTATGTAACTGTGCCTGTTGTTTCTGTCATGGTTAAATTGTGGAAAAAGGGCCACAGTTGTACACAGTTGTTGTATTCAAACACTTTCTCTCAAGCCCATGTACAACTCAACTAGAATCAACAGATCAAACTCCCCATTTTTAAACATTTTATGCAAATTACACATAACGCAATTACATGCCACTTTGTAATTTCAAGAGAATGAACTGAATCCTGTAATAAGCTATTGTTATGCATCAATCTAAAATGAACAAACCCAACTTATGCTACATTAAAAAAAAAGGAACATTTTTGTTTATAATCCAGTGACACAATATTAATATTTTACCTTAAACCCATTGGGATGCTCAATGTTTTTTTTTTAAATATAATTTAAAGTATTTTAAAGATTTAAGTAGCATTGGAAAAACACTAGCTTCAAAATTACAGCACACCAACTTATGATATGGTGAAGCCTGCCTTAGAGTGAATAATGGCCTCTAATACTCATTTTTAAAACCTGACACCCTCATAATCAATAAAACTGTATTTCTGACTAGAGTTAAATAGTCATGCAGCCTCTTCCTGGAAATTTTTCAACCGTTTCACACTTTTGGTTTCGTTTCATTATAATGGGCCTGGCTATAACTAATGGTACTTCACATTGTTTGTCTTTTACAAAACTAGTCAAAAGTTTGGACACAAGTTTTTTTTCTTTATTTTTATTGTTTTCAATGTTGTGTATTAATGCTGAAAACACTGAAACTATAACAGAATAAATGTGGATATATGTAGTCAATAAGAAATGTGTGTAAACAGAATATGTTTTATATTTTTTATTTTTCAAAGTACCCCTGTTTGGCTTTGATGACAGACAGCTTTGCATACTCTTGGTATACCCTTAGTCAGCCTCAAGACATAGTCCCCTGGAATGGTTTTCCAACAGTCTTGAAATAGTTCCTAGAGGTGGTGAGTACTGGTTGGATCCAAAAAATGATGCTCTCACGAAGTGCAAACCAGATGGGATGGCATGTCACTGCAAAATGCTGTAGTAGCCATGCTGGCTAAGTGTGCCCTCAGTTTTGACTACGTCACACACAACATTAAACCTCATCCTTTATGCTTCACAGTGAGAACCACAGATTCAGGAAGCGCCTGTTCACTCTCTCTACATCTACCAAAGACACGGTAATTAGAAGTCTAATTTGGACTCTTCAGACAAAAGATTTTTCCATTGATCTAATGTCCATTCCTTGTGTTTTATGGCCTACGCAATTCTTCTTGTTCTTCTGAAATAATGGTTTATTTGCTGCAATTCAACCATGAAGGTCTGACTCTCGCAGTCTCTTCTGAATGGTGGATGTTAAAATATGCCTGCCGCTTCACCTCCAAGTGAGTTGTTGAGATATTTCCGGAGTGACTGACCTCTATTTCTTAGTAATGAAGTAATGATAAAAAGTAATGATAGACTGCCTTTTATCTTTATTTACCCGTGTTTCTTGCCATATCATGGATTTGTACACTAGTTGATATAGCACTAATAGGGTTAGTTTTGAGTTAGTCTATTGACTCTGTACCCACCCTTCCTTTGCACAACACAACTGAAGGTCTAAAACACATTAAGAAGCCAAGAAATGTCACAAATTAGTTCTTGACAAGGCACACCTGTGAATTGAAAACCTTTCCATGTAACTACCACATGAATCTGATGACAGCTTGGCACACTCATGGCATTCTCTCATCAAAGCTAAATGTAGTTACTCTGCACAATCTAAAACATAATATATATATTTTTTCTGGGTTGGTTAACACATTTTTGTTTACTATGTAATTCCATATGTTATTTTATAGTTTGGATGTCTTCAGTATTCATGTACAATAATAATTTTAAAAGGCAGCTGAAGAAGGAAGTATGTGCAAACTTTTTACTTATTTTACTTATAGTATTGTGCAAAAGTCTTGGGCACATACAAAAATATGGCATAAGCAAAAAATGCTTTTGAAAACTTTTCTGCATAAAAGAAACTTCTATAACGAGCAAGAAAAGAGCAATAAAGAGTCAATATTTTGAGTGAAAACTCATTGCTTAAAATCAGGAGTTTTAGAC
>JAOVVB010000049.1:13899916-13918853 GCA_028570985.1 Heterobranchus longifilis
CCATGCATATATTCTCCTGTAATGTTATTTATTTATTAATTTTTAAGTTATATATGAAAATACTGAATGATTTTGTACATAATTATGCAGATATGAAAAACAATATAAAATAATAAAATATATAACAACATTGGTACAACATATAATATGGTGCCTAATACTTTTGCACAGTACTGTGTATAAATATAACCCAGTTATCTTTTCATGTTGTTCAGACATCTATCCATGTATACACGTTTTAATGCAGAAATAAATTTTATTTTGGATTCTGACACAGTGCAGATAAAAAGCAGCTCTAACCTGGATAGTCTGGCAGGCATGGCTGCCGTTATTGGTGAGGATAGCAGATACAGCCTGTAGGGTTTTCCCAGTATCTCCCCAGGCCACAACCAAGCTGAACAGACAGGCACAGGATAGAGCGGTCAGAGCCTGACCAGTGGGGTCATTCATTCCTGTACTCCGCACTGTGGTCTCCAGCAGCAGATGGAAAAGAGATTCTGTACAGAAGAAGCCAATCAGTACATTTCACATGCATGTGTGTATATGTGTGAGGGAATGAGGAAAAAGAGAGAGTGAGAGAGACAGAGAGAGAGAGAGGGAGCAAGAGAGGCAAACAGACAGAGAAAAAAAGAGAAACACACCCAGCACATCTGGAGGTTCTGTCTGAAAACTCTCAGGCTGTTGTCCCTGTAGCATGTCCAGCAGTGCTTGCAGGCTCCTCAGACACAGTGAGGGGTGTGAAAATCGCGTCTCCTTAATTAGTTCAAACACTCCGCACAGTCCAATGCCAATGATCTGTCAAAAACAAGGACAAATCATGAGTGTTACTACACTAAGGAGAGAGACCAAAAATTTGTGCTTCTTTGATAAGGCATTCATATAAACATTATATATGGAATTACGAGGCTATATTTCTTACTTTGTAATAAAAAAAACTCAGCAGGCATATTATTGGGCTGAGGCTAAATGTATATTAAAGCATATGAATGGGCTTTATGGATTTTTACATCTTGGTATGGAAGTAAATTTGCGAACTTTAGCCAACATCATCAATCCAGCACAGAACATCACGCAAGTAAACACAGAATGGTGAGAAAGTCATCTCATTTGCTTGGTCCATTGTTTTTCTGTTCACATAGCAACTAGGCAGATGGCATGTTTGTGTGTGATTTAAAAAAAAAAAAAAAAAAAGCTATTTAGGTAAATTAATGTTAGGTTTCTAGTAAGGTCTTAGAAATACTGTTTTGACCAACAAACCTTGGGTAGTTTGACAGCAGGTTCACGGTACTCCTCCTCCTCCTCACTATCCGAGTCACCACTCTGCACAGAGTTCCGGGAAGCCAGGGCCAAGGAGGTCTCCTTCTGCTGCCAGTCCAGTACAGACCGCCGAACATTACAGTACACATTAAAAGCAGATGGATTACTGTGAAGCTTGATGTCTGGGACTGGAAAGGCCCCATCCAGATTCTCTGCCTGTAACAGATAAGGGGGAGGGTGCAACAAACGGAGAGAGGAGAGACGCTGTATGAGATGAGTTATATAAATTGAAAGTCATGAATAAAACATACAGCATAGTAAGGAAAGATCTTATCTATTTAATCTAATCCTCATTGCTACAGCAAATTCAACTAATCCTATGTCTCAGTCTATAAGCAGTATCACCATGTAAAATGAACACCCCACGTCCTGGGTGAAACACAGGCTAAAAAAAAGTCTTGATTATTCAGATGACACACAATACAATGACTGGCTATTAATTTAATTCAGAAGCATTGTGTAAACAATGTCTCTAGAATGATAACTGAGGGTCTCATCAAAACTCAGGTTCAGGTCAAAAAAGAAAAAAGAAAAAAAGGTTCGTCCAGATAGGCACCCCAAATGTGTTTTGCGACATGTTCAATTTCAGGATGGATTTTATTTAAAAAAAAAACACACATAAACTCTGACTTTTCCCCAATCACATTCAAGCCACATTTGTATCTGATTTCAAATTCATTTGGTCTGGGAGTTCCCGAGTGACACAACACAAACCTTTTCCATATCGTCCAGAGATTGACAACATAAAAATACTTACAGAATATTTCAATACAAAACACCTTGCATCCTACCATGGTATCTTACATGTGCATTCTCAACCACAGAGACTATTATAAAATGTTTCATAGGGAGTAAAGGTACGCTTGCCAACACAAAACAAGGAACTGCAACTGCTTTGATTTGAGGTGCAGCACACATGTGCTCTGAACTAGTGGAAGGCTGAGAGTTACCTGGATTGCAATGGATACAGTGGGGCAAAAAAAGTATTTTTTGGAAGGAGTGGCTTCGTAAGCATTTCAAGGTCCTGGAATGGCCTAGCCAGTCTCCAGATCTCAACCCCATGGAAAATCTTTGGAGGGAGTTGAAACTCTATGTTGCCCAGCTACACGGATTAACAAAATTTTGTTATTGACCAAATACTTATTTTCCACCATAATTTGCAAATAAATTCTTTAAAAATCCTACACTGTGATTTTCTGGATTTTTTTCCTTAGTTTGTCTCTAATTGTTGAGGTATATAGTACCTATGATGAAAATTACAGGCCTCTCTCATCTTAGTTGATCTGTCAGACATTCTGAGACAAATATGTTAGGATTAATTAACCATATATCATTTTAATACCTCATTTATCTTTATACAAATATTTGAAAATGATACAGTGGAAATATTGAAAATCTACATTCCCTTGAGAAAATTACAGATTTTTGTTGTGTGGGGAAAAAAAAGATAAATCATGTTCAATCTTCCGCAATTATATTCCACTTCTCCTTGAAAGCATGCGCCAGAAAGGTTTTTTTTTTTTCTTTGAGATCGTGGTCAGTGTGATTTAATTCCCAATCTCTTATAGACCCCTAGTGCTAGTCAAAGAAAAGCAGCCTCATAGCTCATGATACTGCCATGTTTCACCACAGTATTGTGTTCTTTGGGTAAGAAGCTGTCTTGTTTTAATATAAAACTCAAAAATAATTTTAAAAATCATAATAAAATAAATACATACATACAAAAACCTATACATTTGGCTCATCCCATAATAAAATTTTTCCAGAAGAAAAATTATATCCAGTCAGGAGTACTTTCCAGATTTCCTGCAGCTCCTATAATGTTGGAGGTCTATTAAGACCTTCACGTCCTTCCATCAATTTTGGAAGTATATCCTGCTCTTGGCAGTGTCACCGTGGTACCACATTTTCTGCTCTGGTGATGTCCTTCATGGATTTTCCATGGTACAACTAATGCTCTGCAAATTATTTTGTGCTGCTCTCCTGATCGATAGATTTTAACAATGAGATTGCTTGCATGCTTAGTAAGCTTTTTGTGCGCAACGTCTTCTGCAGTCCAAGCAAAACCAAAAAAGATCCTACAGACACAGCTGATCTTTATTTAGGGCTAATCAGTCACCTTCTTGACAAAACACGTGAGATAATTACTTTTAAACACGAGTTCAAAATGTTATTAGCTAAGTCTGAGAATAGTCAAAGGTTTGTGTGTTTTTATACCATCTTTTATACTACACTGTCTCCAGGAAGGAGGGGTAAAAGACACACACAATAGGCCACACTAATATTTCAGCCAACTGCCTCTAACTTTGATTACTGTGAGAATTGGGGTCACTTTATGTGTGAAAATGGTTCCTCCCAAAACACCTCTTTCACAATTTGAGCCCAAAGAACTCTCATTGTTATTCTGGAATATGCCTAAGAAAATATGCCTAAGAAAGAAATCTAAAAAATAAATAAAAATACTGATGGGATAACCTGGTCATTCAATATAGTCAGGTAGACAGCTGACTTTATTTAATTGGCACATAACATGGCCGAGCCTAGACCTGACCACCCGAAGCAACACCAGATCATAACACTGCCTCCAGGGGCTTGTACAGTGGGCACTATGCATAATGGGTGCATCGCTTCATGCACTTCCCTCCTTACCCTGACTCTATCAGACCACAGACCACACTCGTTAATCGTTATGCTCCCAACCAAATTAAAGCTAGTTCCTGGTTAGGCCAACTGAAATGGTTTGAGCATATGAAAATGCCCTTGCGTTCACTATTCAACATAGCTGTGATTTCCACTGACAATTTGTTACTATAGAACTTCACTAAGTGTTTATGTAATCTCCGATCATGATCATTCACATTTTTTTTTTCGACCACATAGATGTTTCATTGGCTGACTATCCTTCCAGCTTTTAATAATGTCTTGAACTGCTTTTAAACCAATATTGGTAACTTCAGCAATCTCTTTAATTGTTTTCCTTGCTTTGACACAGGCCAATAATTTGATCTGTCTGAAACACAGTAACATCTTTCCCCTGAACACAGAATATGTCTTCCGATATGTTTCAACATTTTTGCATTGAAAGGCCTTTTTTTCTGGCCAGGCAGTGCATCACTGTAAAAAAATCTAATTTTTCACTTCACTAATTCCATAATCCCACTTGTGACTTCACTATAAAGCTGCACCCATTCATTAATTCATTTCTTTTGTGAGTACAGGGGAAGTGGTGTTGACTTTGCTAGTCATTTGGGGCATATGTACCATCAAAAATAGGTATACAACTACTGAAGAGAGGCTTTCTGTCCATCATTTCTTTCATGGACATAACAGGGCAGTGAATTAGTCAGCTATCACCTGCTGAAAAGGTGGTTCAACAAGTATATATTGGTGTGATTGTTAGTGGATGTGCAATGAGACATATTGTCAAGCGTTCAAACACAAAGTGCTGCATTAGAATTTCTAGAAGAGGATAATGACTGTGGCTACATAAAGATGGTTCCTCTACAGCAACTCGTATAATAATTTGTATCACCTAGACTGTATTAATGCACATAACTAACATGTGAGCATGTATATTATGATGTACTAAATATTTATTTACAATGTTCCATATTGCAAACAGTAACAGGCGTTACGTTTATTCCGTGCATAGTTTGGTTTTGACAGTTTTTAGATTTACCCATGAATATGCTTTAAAAACTATTACAGTATACAAAAATTAAATATAGTATATTTTTTAAAAATGACAACATTATTGAGCATATACTGTAGTCTAGTTTTATGGTACGCACTACTAAAAATTACTCAAGCACAATGTCAGTACGTAGAATAAAATCAAATCGAATGTCACACTGATAAAGCCGGCAGTTACACTCTGGAATTTACTACAGCAGTGCCTTTAGTCTTCAGGCCGAACCCTTGTTTTGTGAAGACTTGCTACCCATGTTTGTTTGGAAGCACAAATAGCACATTACAGCATCCAGAGAGAGACAGATAAAGATACACATACATAGAAAATAGCGAGATAGATTCAGATTGCAGCAGAGCCAGCAGCTCATTAGGCTGGATTGTTGCTGCGTATGCCCCTCTCTGCTACAGCCACATTCATTGCTCTTATCCAAACCCGTGAACCATTCCTAGTCACTGGGGAAAATGAATGTGATGCATGAAGGATATCCAAACACAGGCAGGAATTGCCCTCCAAAGACTAGTGTTCAGTTCAAGATGCGAAGAACGCTGTTGCTGTGGAGACGGGTCGTTTAGCAACGGCCAATCGTGACCCAGCCACTCCCCGAATCTCCTCCATGTGTGCAAGTGTTTACTGGCATGTACTCAGCTCTAACAGCCTTATAAAATAGCTTTCCTGGCATTGAAAATATAAACGCTATACAATAATTAATATCTGTTAATGATACCTGATCTGAGACCTAAGCACAGCCGTCAATACCAACACACAGATGAAAAGACACAGGGGCTGAATAATTTAATTTCCAGCAAGAATACAGCTCTGGATTGTTATCTGATTGATTCATTATCTGATGATGGTCTAAAAACAGTCATCTAAATTACATCCCAAAACCAAGATAAAAGTCATCAGGTGCCAGGATATCACTCTCAAACTAGGACAAGGCTTATTTGACTGACAAGCCTAAATCACATACTTTTAAATTACTGCTCATGTTCCTGACACAAATATGATTGTATGTCTTACACTAGCCAACCAAACAATAGCCTCATAAATGACCAGATTTCAGCCATGTCCACATGTAGCCGGGTATTTTTAAAAACTGAGTTTTTATTACTTCGTTTTTTTTAAATGATTCTGTCCACACAACCTAAGTTTAAAAAAATTTCTTTGTCAACATGAAAACGCAAAACGCTCTGTTAGGAGCATCCCTAATCAACAGGGGGCCAATCAGAAGCCTAGACAAAACATTACCGGTTGCGCTTTGTAGAAGACCAACGGGTTTTGTCCAAAACCGACGTCGCTGTCTGTGTGGTCTGTGTCTTCCGGGTTTTCTATGTAGCAGCAGTGAGCTTCATAATGCAGCTTCAAAGTCCAGTAAGCAACGTTAACGCAAGTCCACTGTTGCACAAATATCTTTATAAACAATGTTGACGTAAAATCAATGAGACTGGCACACAGACATTGACATTATCGACACACAAGGTGATGTTACAACAAGCCAAAATCTCTGTTTATCCTGTCCACACAACACCACTGAAAACGGGAAGTTTTGAAAAATCTTTACTTTGGACAGAGTTTTTCAAAAGCTCCGTTTTCAATGACCAAAACTGTGTTTGCATGTGGACGAAAGGCCAAAACCACAGGTAAGACATCTCCGTTTTTAAAAATACCCGGCTACGTGTGGACATGGGCTTAAGGTGTCAGGCAGCGAAGTGAAGTATACCTACTGTATGAAACTGGAAAATACCTATGAAATCTTCAGATCCTGTTTATACAAAGGCAGTTTACATTTTGTCTTCACGTTATGTCCATGACCTATGTTTGGAAAGCAGATGTTTTAACTGTTGCATTATCAATAGTGGACTTAAGTATATTCTATTTAACTCTCATTTGTCTGCTCAAAGATGCATGCAAACAAATAGGTATTTAAATGTTACATTTTAAATTACAGTTTAATACGGGTATTCCCTCAACGAAACCCATTTTTTCCTTGTACACTTTACCTAACTCTGCAGGGTACTAATAAATAACTAAAAACTAGCGCTTATGCTGCTCATTCATTTAAATCTTCTGGAAGGTAAAGTTATGTCTCTCAGAATTTACTGGCTCTAAAATGAGTGCAATTATATTGTGAGATTTGGACCAGATCACCACCTGACAACTGATCTAGTAATCCAGAAAATATTTCTGAACCTCTTATACAGGGATCATATATAACCTTCGATGGAAACAGTCCTGTAAAAGGTGTTCACTTCAGTTGAAACCAGTGCATTGTCCTGATTCTGACTGCTACACAGCAGCAGGTCCAAAACCTGATCACAGGTTAACACTTACTGCATGATATGAATGAGATGGCAGCCAACTAATCCTCAATTTTAGGTTGTCCCACTAAGTAACAAACATTACACCTTGGCCCTAGCCGCTTCTCTGACATGCCACTGTATGATAAGCAGCTCCTCATCATGGGCATGATTAAAAAGTGTGCCACTCAACTACAGGAAGTGTGTGTTAATGCCACCTGGTGATCACCAACACACATTCCTTAGGTTCTGCTGGGTAAATGTCTCTGGCTACTAGTCAGGGCAGTTCTAACGCAAGACCAGTTCTTCATGTTACTGTACATCTGTAGATTCACTTTACCAAGGTGTTACTCATCATCCCTGGCAGTTAAAGAGAGCAATACAGAACACATATCAAAGGCAGCACTTGAAAATGTTGTAAACTTCAAACTGGTCAGTTGCAAATTCCCATCTATTAGCTAAGTGTCCCCTGTCATGAGCTAGCTACTAACCAGGGACACGTAAAACCAGCAATTCTTTTCAAACAGCTGCTTATTCTAAGTCGCAGGGCAGCAGAACAAAGTGAAAAATCAAAGTGCAATCTGCTTTCTTCCACATAGGTTAGACCACACAAACACACACACACACACACACACACACACACACACACAGTCATGTTCGCCTAGTGAAACTTAGGAAGTTCTCTTGGACATCCAGTCACAGACTACTGGACCATCTTCAGAATTCAAACTCATGATCTCCTGACAATAGGGCAAATGTGTTTCTGTTGCACCACTTGAGAGCTTCATTTGGCAATATTTTTTATACAGAGGGCATTACATGTGTGCATTGGAACAACCAAAAAAAAAAAGAAAGAAAAAAGATCTTAGGCATGTGGTTTTTACCACATGAGGGTAATTTTCTCTCATAAGGGTTGATGATGAAGAACATATATTGAAACCAGGGAGATAAAATAGAGATGAATATTTTCCAGTAGCACAAATCATTTTTCTGTTTGAGAATAAACTATATAACCAATGTTTTAAAACTAAGCATTAAATTTTATTTCAATTAACGACTTCACTATATTGCCAAAAGTATTCGCTTGCCCGCCTTCACCTGCATATAAACTTGAGTAACATCCAGTTCTTAATCCATAGGGTTTAATATGATGTTGGCATTTTATCACAGTACCATGGTGGAATTCACTGAGCACCTGAGAGCGACCGATTCTTTTACAAATGTGAAAAAATCTGCATGCCTAGATGCTTGATTTCATACACATGAATTCAATTATTTGGCTGGGTGAGTGAATACTTTTGCCAATGAAGTGTATCTGTACTAACAGATTAATATAAACATATACTCCCATTTTAATCACTTTTTTTTATTATGCAATGTTTTCTTTTTTATCAACACCAGAGCACATGCTTCTATAATGGCTATAGTGTAGGACTGCTGGATTAAATATTGGCATTCTGTAAAGGTGACAACTGCCTTATTTCTGTTCAATATTTCACACTATTAAGTCTATAAAATACAAACATGTGGCATCACTGACCAAAATTCAAGGAAACCTGAATTGCATAACCTTAAAAGATGATGTGATGTGATGTGAGGTGGGTACAGTGGGGTTGAGGCCAGGGCTCTATGCATAGGAACAATTTTGCAAACAGTTACATAGTGACTTCAGTGTTCAGACTTTTAAGACTACTACCTGTTAATTAAACTCGCAAAAACACACACCCCAAACAAAAACACACCTAACAGCCAAGAACTGTTGTCAATTTTTGTCAAGGTACAAGACTAGTACCTTCAGAGAATACATTCACATTCTCTAATGAGCAACTGAGAGCACTGAAACGCACATGCCTATGCTCTACTAGCAAAACTGTATTTCAGCGGTCAATGATCAGGTAAGAATGTCTACTTGTAAGTAGTATACTTATACACTTATATGTAAAAGTATACACATAAGTCCAGAAACAAAAAACACTAAAAGAATTGGACAAGCATGGGCATGCCAGGAATGTAGGTCAATAAAGTTGACTTTTAAAGTAAATGGCTGTTGACTAATGCTTCTTTTACTGAAATGACAGAATATGGGCCTTCAATAATTACATCAAACAACTGCGTGCAGTACATAATCATAATATATGATAATCAATCACTGAATTCTTCGTGTTAAACTTGCCGAGACAGACAATCTTACAAAACACACACCACAAACCCCACTGTGAGGCCAAACATGCTAGTTTTATTATACCTCCTCTGTGACAAACATTAAACGCCTGTACATTATAAGCAGCATAAGTTATCAAACTTTCTACAGTAACGAAGTAAAACAAAAAATAACATTTCCCTTACATTACAACAATCTGTGATGAAAGCAAAGACAATAAAACCCTGCGTGTCTTTGCTTCTCAGCACACACTTTGCACCACTGGCTCATGAAATTAGACAATTCCTAACGACGCTAAATTCATCAGAAATGATCTGCCTCTGATCTGTAGTTAATTGAGTCCTGCATCCTTGAAAAACCTGACAGGCACTGGGCTCGGAGAATGCATTAAAACAATAAGATGATGTGCATGATATATGATGTGTGTTTGTGTGTTCAACATTGTGCATTAGTTTACATGGAAAAAGACACAACTAAATACAAGTTCTTTATTAGATTCTATTTTCTGAATAATGAAAATATTTTTTTCTAAATTATTTAACCGATCCCAACAAGTTCCATTCAAGTATCACTATTTTTCAGGAATATAGGGTTCATTACAAACATTGTCATATACGTATGTGGAACTGGTTTAGTAGCATTACCTTTGTTCTTGTTTTGACTTTTGATCTGATTTTTTGCCGCCTCTTCAGTTTCTTCTTAGTCAAAGCCTTCTTTCCCCTAAAATAAAAAAATTAAAAATAGATAAATAAATGATTTAGGCTAGACTTATATCTATTCACAGATAGAAGTAAACAATATGTAAGAAATAAAACAAATGGTATACTACATGTAAATAGTAAAATGGCAAAAAAAGGGTAATACTGTATGACATACACCAATCTATCCATTGACATGCAGTCATCAACATTATTATTGTTATATCAATTATAATAACAACAACTACAACAATCAATATTTTACCATTTGGATAGGTTACAAAATGTAACATTTTGTAACCTATCCATGTTGAGCTAAAAAACTTTTTAGGCACAATCCATATTAAGTGAAAATTTAATAGACATAATCCATACATAACACAGTTCAAGCCAAGAATGTTAACCTCTCCTCTAACTGGCTAATTTTGCAAGCATAAGTGCATAGATGATTAAAATAGAAACAGATTTAAGATATATTTTCAATGAATAACCAGTTTATTAAACATATAATTAATTACATTTAAAGCTGATAATTACCTAATTACCTAAGCTGCTGTTTACAAAACCACTTGAATTAATTGATAACTATCAAAAGCAATATCAAGCTCTAGTACAATCTTTTGTTAATGACCTAATATCATTATGATATTAAGAAACTAAACGTTAGCTAATCTTATTCGTTTTAAGACTTTATTAGAAAACCACTTGTGAGAAATTGTCACGGAGACAAAATATCAACTTAATAATCAAAAGTGACATTTAAAACACAGTTAAATTATATTTTTCAAATATGACTTTTGAGCACCAACAAAGCCTCAATGTTTCCTTTTGTTTAAATGTTATAATAACACGGTAACTTTAGTGGTTGATATTAATTTGAGGTGATTCCATCACATTACTGCCTGTTGTTCTTGTGTCAACGTGATTTGCCATGCAAGTTTGCCTTAACAAGCTCTCCAGGACTGAAAGCCAATAAACATGTAAAGAACAGATGTACATAGAAGGTGAAAACTGCCGTATTCTTTACAAAATATACAGTAAATTCTGTTAATTTGATCTGTCCTATTAAACCTCATGATTATTCTCTCTTCTAATCGTCACAATATTCACAAAAAAAAACAAGTTACCAGCCCGCATCAAAACAGCACTCCCTCTTGTGCTATTGCTTAAATACATCTCAAGCTCTGCAGGACTGCATGTCAACAAACATGTAAAGAATTTACTTCTGAACATCACAATATTCACAAAAATATGTACATCTGCACCTATATCGAGCAGTATCTCTTGAAAATTTGCTATTTAGGTTAATGTGTGTCATTAGTTTATACTAGTTTTACCCACTAGCTTAGAAAAGCAAGGATGGTGTCGTAAATAATTAAAAACCTAATTGCGTTTTTAAATGTTATCAGTACGGAACCATCAGATACAGACATCCTTTTGCTATCTAAACTTGCTCCCTGAAAGTATCTGTTGAGAAGTTATGCAAAACATCAGCAATGTGGCCGAGGTGTGGTTTAAGATTAAGGTGTAGTTTAGGTTGCACCCTGTGTTCATGTGCATGATCTAGGTCATGTTTTTCCCTAATTAAACGGACAGCTGCTCTTATGCTGTTTATCTCAGGAGCACATTAGCCATCCTCCTCCAAAAGGAAGCGCAAGAGTAGTGCTGATGTTTTAAAGAGTCTACTAGAACAATATCAATACAATACCAGCGTCACTATACATCGTGCATGCCTAAATGTGAAAGTGTAACCAGATTAATTGATTCTAATAATACCCTAATGGAGAAGACATGTCTAATGGAGAGAAGAGGCTAAGGAAGATCAGGAAAGCCAGAGATGCAGCAGCGCTTGTGCTGTGAACAGGGTGACGTAAGGCTAAGAGCTGCTTCAGCCTGCGCAGGCTAACCAATGAACAGGGCCTAATGCGCATTACAAACCACAATCAATGGGTCAGGGTTCATTATTACGCGTAGCTATGAATTAGATTTTTTTCCAAAGTAACTCCAGTCTCACGAAGGACAGAGACGGCTTTCTGCACAGGCTTGGCCTCTGAACTCTTACCCAACTTCATTCAGTGATTACATTACGACAAGCTAGTCAGGCGCACCCATCAAATGTTCGGACCTTAAACAAATAATAATGATGTTAACAATAAAAACACAAGCACGGATATATCAGACTTCAACATTAAACTAACTTCCTTCCGGATAATTTAATAAACATTTTTTGTTTATTTCATTACGATAATGTAGCAGCGTACGGCTGTGGCTATCTGCTATAGTATGTAGCGACGCTACACTGTCACACTACTTGACAATCCCGCAAACAGATAACTAGCCAGCTAATCACTGGGACATTAAGATATTATGCAACTTAAATAAATAAATAAATAAATAACAACCAAATCAAAATATTTTGCTATTTGGACAAGGGTTTAACACTAGATAGAGCGAATCCCCGGACTAAAACACCGCTAGGTTCTGCAGGTTTTATCTTGCTAGCTAGCTTCTAAATTAACTTAACCGTTAGAGAACTGCTAGCTTAGCACACCCGCCTACTCTGTCTAGGTCTGTGCACAGATTCAGGAGCATTATTTGACATTATGTCACTGTAAAAAAAAGGGCAATTATGCGAAGTGTTTTATCTTCTAAATGTATTTGCAAGGTTATATACAAATGCGAGCTAACACTGCTTAGCATAACACACGGAAGTTAGCTTGTGCTAGCAACACAACGTTAGCTTGTCAGTTTAGCTCTATAGCTTTGTTACGTGTTATGTTTAGGATGGCTGTTTAGAATGATCAGAGTTATTAGATTTAAGGGCCAGAACACAGACCTGCCGAGGTTTATGCCTTGTTCTTTATCGCTGACAGCGCTCGTGTATATCCTCCTGTACTTCTCCGCCAAAGCTCTCCCCGAGAGGAGCAGTTGGTATCGGCTCCGACAGTCCGGTTGGGACCCTGAGGTGGAACAGGAGCCCATCCCGGGTCCGATAGAATTAAATTCAGCCCCAGCTCCGGGTAAGACCCTCACACCCAGCCCCATGGACGGTGATGAAGACAGAATCCCGCCGCCGGCTCCAGCTGCCGCAGCAGCCGCGCACATCATCGTTTTGTGGAACAATGCATATATTACATCAATATGTCACTTGCTGGCGATCAATAGGTACTTCAACCCGTCGTACAACGCACAGTAGGCTTTCCCCCATACATCCAACACGGAAATGCAAACGAGTACACAAGCAGTTCGCTAGATCCAGGATCTCCAATCCGGGAATAATGTCGGCGTAACGCCGCTGGTGCGACGGCGAAATAAGCCGCTCTGGTTCTCAGCACGGAGATTAAAGCCTGGCTCGTGCAGAACAACGCGTGCGGACAAACCGAGTAATCATTCTCTGACACCGGCTTCTCTCGAGCTCATGATCGGATGATTAATGTTTATTCCTTGTATTTTTCTCGAGGTCGGCCAGGTAACAGCCCTAGCTGTGCTGCCATCTTAACTTCACCCTCCTCCTCCTTCCCTGTCCGCCTCTCAGTCAGGCATGCCGGGATACGCTCACACCCAGTCAGCCTCAGCACACCACGGCACATACATCATACTAGCGAATACTGCGAAACACAAACGTTTCCATGCCTTTTTTTTTTTGCCTTTGATCTAAAACATCTAGTGTATAAATAACACGTTTTGCCATTAATGGCTCTAGCACATGATATGCACAAGTAGCTATAAGGCATGACATAATTACAGTATGCTCAGCTTTCATAATAATCGTGTTGTAGCGTTATTATTCCTTAAATACTATATCTGATCCAATGCTGGTGCATGATCCTTTACGATTGTCCATAAATGAGCTATTTCCCTAATCATTTATTTCAGGTTATAATAATCAGTTTATCCAACACTACATTATGTAACAACACTACGAGTGCATGTGGTTCTATACTGTACACTGATGAGATTTTTACTTGTACCAGCTTTGATTCCTACAAACCCATAATCTTTATTGTGAGACCCCTCCTTTATTATATGGCATACAACTGGGCAGTGTGAGATGGCTCTGGAAATGGTATAGAATAGCTTTATTGCATTTATAAAGGAAATCATTGTCACTAAAAGCCTGTCCAGTAAAGTAATTATGTGAGAGTTAGCTCTCCATTGACCTTGACCACATACAATACGGCGATGACCACATACAGAGATGTTAAATCGAATAAAGTCCTCTGCTGCACAGCTACAAGCCTTTGGGTGCCTATATGACAAATATACTGTATATACAAAAATACTGTGCTTTGTGGATGCGATTAACATATAGAATGTGACACTGGTTGTTCCGTGTGGTATTTGGACAAAGGAAATAATAAGCATGAACAAGAGTTAAGGGGAAGACGAGAGATTGTTTCCTCTCGTAGGATGAAAAGAGAATTTTTCATCAGGGAAAGCCTCACCCATCACACACTCAGCCCGCTTCCGACCTCAGCGAACAGTGAAAACCGAGCAACACTGACATCTGCTGTTCAACATATCTAATTGCATTGACTCTGAAATACATGAAAGTCAAATTTTACTATATCTACTATATCTTACTTGACTGAGAGGCATTTACATTTTTTTGTGTGCTGAGCCGTAGGTTAATCACAGAAACACGATTTGCATGCACAGTGGACTACCATACATGTAGTTAAAAAGCCTGGTGCAGAAAGACAGCAATAGTACAAGCCATACAAGGGATTTGGAATTTATGTTTCAGAGTCACTGTACGGCAAGTTCACATTATATTTTCTCTTTTATATATTTATAGTATATACTTATATATATACTTTTCTAATATATTATTTATGATATTTATTTCTTAAAATATAATAAGTTGCATATGCACATACAGTATATTAAATTACTCAATTAACCCTAACTAGATTTAGGTTTTCATTCCAATAATGGCATGAATCTGAAAGCCACCGTACACCAGCTTCAAGTTCATTATAACTCAGTCAAAGGACTACGTTTGTTCAGGCAAAAACAGCAAAATAGCAAAGACTGCTAATTAGAAATTAAAAGTGTGTAATGTTCTAATTTCCACAACCAATGTTATGACCCAACATGCAAACACTCACTCATAGCCTATGCTGCTTTATCCTGTATACAAGGTCATGGGGTGCCCTGAGTCTACCTCAGGATACTTAAGCATGGGGAGAACATGCAAACTCCATGCACACAGACCTGAGGCGGGAATTGAACCTGGACCCTGGAGGTGCAAGGCGACAATGCTATCCACTAAGCCACTGTGCTGGCCAACATGCACACTTTCAGTATTTTTGTTATGTTCTGTACTGTGGAAAAGTTCAGTCTTGGTAGTAATCACTTATCCTGATCTTGGCCTTAGTCAATCCAAAGCTTATCCTGGGCACACTGGCGATACACAGAGGATCAGCCCTGGATAGAAAGCCACATTTAGTTAGTAACCTAGCAACCCAGTGTAAGGATCTATCCAATGATGAAAACTACAAAGCACTTTTGTAAGTCGCTCTGGATAAGAGCATCTGTCAAATGTTTAAATGTTAATGTTATCATAGATCAAGTGGAAAGGTTCCAAGTACACTATTACTGTGAAGATTCTTGATCATCCAGGTAAGGTTATCTGGAAATTGAGTTCTTTCTTGTTAACATCTTCCAGATAACTGCATTATTAGTTTAGAACTTTGAGAACACATCTAGGCATTGATATTACTTACCGAAGTAATCTTTTGTTGTTGTTGTTGCACTATTTAGTAGTTACAGTTAAATTAAGGTTACGGTACATCAAATTATCTTCAATGTTTTCAAAACTTTATAGAAAAATACATTATTGTAGACAAATTTTCACAAACTTCAAACGTATATGTACAACAAAAACTCTCCACTCACAACCATGTACTCTAATATTTAAAGCAAACTCTGCCTTCACACATCAAACAAAATACATCAAATACACACTACACTACAAAATAACTGTTACACACTGCTGAGATTAGTTGAAAACTCCACTGTAAATAAATATGTTTTTGCAATGAGTAGTGGAGCTTATGGTTTTCACCCAGAACCATTTTTTTACATGAACAACACAATAAAAGACATACGACGTATACATTTAAAAATGTTTAATTCCCCAATGTACTGTAGCAAAATAAACTAACAGAATTAGAGTAAAAGCAATGTTAATGTAAAAAAAAAATATATATATATATATATACACTTATAAATACTGAAAAATGCAGGAAAAGAATTTCAATGTATTTACCAACATAAACCAATTAAAAAAGGTTAAGAAGGTGCATAAAGAAGGAAATCAGATTTACTCATCATTCCATCTCTGGTCTGAATCAGGTCAAGATTCTTATTAACATCACAGGCAGTGTTTGTCCTGGAAAGACATTGCTTAATGTTGCGTTGTTTGTGAACAAATCACAAAGTAGAGCAGCTTGAGGGAACCTGACATTGTCCCAAACGACAATATAACATGGCTGCTCTCGTCCTGCTGGCTTCCTCTGGCCTAGAAAATTGAGGAAACCCAGCAGAAGCCTGGTGTTGAATGGACCAGTGGTGGCATGGTGATGGAGGACTCCTCAGTGGCTGAAGGTGACACATTTTCACTGACTAGGGACAATTACAGTGGTGCATTGTGCTGACTGCCTCAATGTCTTGAGATATTCCCTGATTCTTAAAAAATCTCCTTTATATATTACAAAAGCAAATGACTTTGTTGGCTTTGACTATACTCGTGTTTTCTTCATCTCTTGCTGTCCTGAAAATACAAGGGTGAGTCAAAGGTTATCTGCACTTAAAGGTTATGGCTATAGAATTTATTTTAATTCACTTTTAGAAAAGACAAATACCTCATTTTTGACATCATTAACGACAATCATTATCAATGAATATCATCTCCTTGCCTTCCAATACACTCTGTCCATCTGTCAACAAGCTTTCGTATTCCCTCATTAAAAATATTTAAGCCACAATATATGAGCCACAAACACACCGCTGTCTTCATCAGAATTGAATCTTCATCCTCATGGGACTGCTTTCAGGGGACCAAACAGATGAAAGTTTGATGGAACAAGATCAGGACTATATGTTTTTGCAGTGTGTTGAAAGTGTGGGGACATGCATTGTCATGCAAGATCACATCATCCTTTAATAGCAGTCCTCTGCGTTTAGGTTTCAGCCCTTCAAAAAGCATCTCACTGTAACGAGCACTGTTGATTGCTTAACCTTTTTCCTGATACTGGCCCTTGAGAATCTCAGAAATCAGTAAGCATCAATTTGCTTATGGTTGACATTTAAACTTTTTCTTGGTTGGTATTTGAAGATGTTCCTGTTCTATTCTCTGCTGAAGGCTCATGATGATGAATCCATGTCTCGTCACCTGTAATGATTCTTTTTTTTAAAAAAAAATCACCTTCCTTAGAGTATCGGTCCAAATTTTCAATTGTAGTTATATCGCTTTTGTTTATGCACTTGAGTTCTTTTAGGCGCTGGGTACACCCTCAGGCCACAAAAAAAAAACCTAATTACTGTACGCTGCTCTTCTTTTGTGCAAATCACTAACAATGCATCTATTTTTGCTTGCACTGCAGTTTCAAATGAACTGATGTAACACGTTAACACCTGTGCAACAGTGACTGTAGAGACAATAGCCTTGTCTATTGAACAAAAAGCTTATAAGACAGTGTGGCCAAAAGACTGAGTGCAAATAATTTTTGACTCATCCTCATAGTACTGATGGATTACTGTAAACCAATAATTTAACTGATTTTACTGAAAAACGGCATACATTAACACCAAATTAAATATATGTAATATGCTACAGTGAAACAAATCATTTCAGACAGCATATAGTAAATCGGAGCAAACAATTATACTTCAAATATGTGCTGTAACAGGTAGAGTACTGCACTCCAAAGTCACAGTAGAGAGCAATATGCAAACGGCCTACCTACAGTATTTCCCTGTCTAAAATCCAGCTTCACTCTTTGCCCAGCTTCCCTCTTTGAAATCCCATAGACAAGGACAATTCCTCTGTAGTTTGAAACAAGTGAATTGTCCCATGGCTTTTTTATCTATACTGTACATCTAAAGGTTCTGGTTGGTGCAAGAACAGTTTGACTCCTAGTGTTCCCATGCGGGGAATTGTTTACTTTCGAAATGAGCACATGGGGCAATGAGTAAGAAGGCATTGGAGTTTTGATGTTTGCATTGATGTAAGGAGTTCAACAAATCTGAATCATGTGTGTAAATGAGGGAATAGTATTTAGACTTTGGGGTCCATTGGTATGGTTTGGGATATTTAGTTAATAAACCTGGTTATACTGTGTAAGCGATTGAGAAAAACTGTAATGAAACACTACTAACACCTGAATAATAATAATAATAATAATAATAATAATAATAACATTATTATTTTCAACATGTCAGCAACAAAATTCATCAGAATGGAACAGGACTCACTCTTTTGCCCTCATTACAGTAAGCATTTTATAATGGCCAGGGTCATGAGTTTGGAAAAATGTTCATGCACTTGTTCACACCTAGGGCCAATATATCTTAGCCAATACACCAACTTGCATGGCTTTGGAACATGTACACAAGTGCACAATCTTAAAAGTGCCACTGTGGCTCCAGGTTTTATCCCCAACCAAAGAGAAATCACATCTGATTCTACCTGTGTCTGAAAACCTGCAACCAGATATTATACTGTACCTATACAAAATTCCAGTACATAATTATGTCATTTATTCTT
>JAOVVB010000049.1:13943519-13957557 GCA_028570985.1 Heterobranchus longifilis
TTTTTGGACGCCTTCAGCATTCCTTTACAATGTAGAAAGAAATAAAAATCAGAAACCATCATGGAGTTAGAAAGTGAACCCAAACTTTTGAACGGTAGTGTATATATTGCAATTATATACAATAAGTATACAAAATCTCATATACAGTAAAATGTATAAACAGTTAAAACAAGTATATGTGCATCTGAAATCATATTGTTAGATGAATCTTAGTTAAGTACTGTAACTAAAGCAACAACAAGGCTTCTGCTAAACTGAACTCGGACCCACCTAGAAAGTAAATGGATAAGCATGTGTGGCAAAACAGGATATATGCATTATCAAAAGAATATATGATACATGCTATATACTTAGCCTGCTATGAAAGATCGTTAGGTTTTGATTTCTTACAAGACTGAATAGGTGATTTTTAATATTTTCACATATAAAACACTAAATAATAAAGACTTAGATCTGAATTTTGTGTGTGTATGAAGACCATCAGTTTTCTCTCTGTTCAGGTGCTGGTTTTGTACTGGTTCTGATGGAGTGTTACGTTGACGGATATTTCTGAAAGGAATGTGTGTAAGGTCCATATGAAAATTGTTTTGTCTATTTCTATGTCTTTCTTCTACTACATGTTTTCTTGGGGATATATTATTATTATTATTATTATTAATTAGAATCATTCTTTGGGAAGCTTTAATGTAATGTCCATACTGCACCTTGATTTGGGTTTGAGTCATTTGTAAGGATTTGTAGATATTGCCAACCTTTCATTTAAAATGTACAAGTGAGAGTCTCGTGGCATAGCAATGGACATGATTGGCTGAGCATAGCTTAAATGTAAGCTTAATTTCTAACAGAGCAGATTTGTATTGGACAATCTCCATGGTGACTCCGAACCAGTGGGAAATCACTGACGGATGTGCAGCAACAAAAAGTAAGTGCTTCAAATGATTTTTTTTATGCATATATAATCAGAATTTTAAAAAAGGTGTTTTGTATGTAATAGTATTGAAAAAAGTTTCAAATGGTTAATGCAATAGAATGGAACGATGAGTGAGAGATAATACGTTATGCAACACCAGAGCAGCTGACTTTTCTTTTTATTCATGAAAACATGCAGGATCTGGAAGCAAGGAATGGTGTGTAGAGAAAATGCCAAGTAAAGCTCAAGAGGTGAGCTGTGTAAAGACTGATTTCATTCAAATATTTAGTGGGAAATGAATACTGAAGTGTAGACATGTAACAGTTAGTGCAAACTTTGTGTCTCTTAGGATGCTGTGATCAATATGAAGTCTATACAGGATATTTCAAAACAGCTGGGCTTTGAGTGGCCAGTTCTTGCATATGAACTGGGCTTCACAAGACCTGAAGTCAGGCAGTTTCATGCCACATCTAAGGAGAAGAGGGATCAGGCCAAGAGTATGTTGGAATCCTGGTAGGTAATACTGCTAACGGAATCTTTTATCTAAACACAGTTTATTAAGATTTTATCACTGTATTACACTGTATTACGAGGGGGTATCAAAAGTTTTTTCGAGATTTGCACGCCACAGAGCCGGTCGCTTTTGCTGTAGTCCTCCCCCAGACAGCTTCTAACCTGGCAGTAGAATACGCTAGGTTGGCCCCTGGGGACAGATTCTTGATACACAATGCACAAAAAGTTCTGTATGACGCACCAACAATGGCAGCAATGTTGTGGATGGTTCACCGATGATCATCGTGCACAAGTTGCAGAATGGTTTCAACATTTTGGGGAGTTGAGCTCGTTGAAGGTCTTCCTGATCTTTCGTTGTCTTCCAGTAATGTTCTTCCAGTCTTGAAGTGCGCATGCCACTCAAAACACCTTGGACGACTCATTGCAGCATTGCCGTAAACTTGCTGAATCATGTCAAACGTCTTTGCCCAGTTTCACACAGAATTTTACATTCGCTCTTTGTTCTGACTTCATGTCCATGATAAAATAACAGACATGGTACTGCACAGGGTCAGAATATCACCAGGTTCACAGCTCCTGATGTACACAGGATGATGTCTTTTGGCACACTGACTTACATATAAAGGTCGTTGCTCCCTGTGTCTGTGCGTGCAGCCTTGTTTTGAGCATGTTACAAAACTAGTCTTGAAACTTTGTGATATCACCTCATATATATTCAAGCAACATTGTAGTACTTCATTATGCAGATATAAATATAGGTTGTCTTGTTTCACAGGTATGAGAGGTCTTGGGATAAGCCTAATAAGACTAAAGTGCTGCAGGATGGACTGGAGCGTGCTGGCCGTAGAGACCTGGCTGAGAGGCTGCGCTGTCTTCACTGGGGCCACCAGAAACTCAGCCGCAGGGTCGAGCTGCCTTCTGCATTCCCTTTTCTCATAACTGTCCACAAGACTATAGATAACAAAGAGGCCCTGAGAAGAATTAATGAGCTTAATCGCAGTTACAACTAATATCTTTGCTGGGGAAGAATAATATATACTTAAATTCTCATATGACATGGATCCTCAACTTCAGTTGTCGAGGACCAGTATCCAGCACTGTTTGTAATTCACACATACCCAGAGACCCTGGTGATGAACAGATTAGTTGAAGCATAGAGTTTGAGCATAACCAAACTGGGTTGGACACTGGGCCTCCTGGACTGGATTTCAAGATCACTGTCATATATTCTGAATATTCCAAACATAAATTAACTGGATTTATCATACTGAAAACGCTTTTGTAAAACAATACCTGATTTTATTTTTTTTATTGAAGGACATTAAAAATAATTGATTTAACACTGATGCACATTTGTAATGCTTTTATGCTATTTAAGTAAACAGACCTGCATTAGTCTACTAAAAGTAATACCCCAGGACATCTGGTAACTTATACCCCAGTTAGACGCCATGATTTTATTAGATTTCGAATCCCAATTAACTAACTGAGCAAGTAAACAAACAATTTAAACAGCAGGAGAGATATGCAGTAAATGATGGAGCAGCCCCTGGTCGAGTCAACCAAACCCGCTGACGCAGCGCTCAGTGTGTGCAGCCAATCAACGGCGTCTGCTTCCGTGTTGGCTGCGTTGCCAGGTTTGTGAATTTACCTTACATGGCGGGTGATTGAAATAAAGGGGGTCGACGTCATGTCATTTCTGCCTGAAGCCATGGCCATATACTGTACACTACCTCAAAACCGACCGTAAAATGTAAAGTGTTTTCTCATGTAAAATGTTCATGTACTAAAGTTGGGATATTAAAGATTGTTTACATTCATATTACATTATTTGCCTTATTTTATTGGATTAATTACTGATGATTTTACGAACTATTATACAAGTACAATAGAATTTGTAAATTAAGTGTTTCGGTGCAATTATCAGCACTTGGCTCTTTCTTGCATTTATAAATGCAGTACGAAAAATACTCTTTTCCCGACTAATCTTGCCTTCTGTGTTATGATTGGTTACAGAAAAATTGGTCTCACCTATGATTGATTAGAGTCTCTCAAGCGAACCAATCCTAGAACACAAAGGCGGGACCTGAAATCAGCATGTGTTTGGTGTAGTTAAGAACTTTATCATACATATTCTAAACTGAACTTCTTTAGGCTACAAATAACCACACTGAGAGTATATAACAAAATTGATAAGAGTAAATAAAACTATATCTTAATCAAGAGGGCTAGTAATAAAAGGAACAAAATGACAAATGCAAAACACTGCATTCTTAGAATTTTTTTTTTAACCATCTGCAGTTTTTCACGCAGCCTTTGTGTTCATTCATTCATTCATCTTCTATACCACTTATCCTGTATATGGTCACGTGGCCCTGGAGCCTATCCCAGGATAATCTGGGCACAAGGCGGGGTACACCCATGGACAATTTGAGAACACCAATTAACCTAATCTGCTTGTTTTTGGAAATAAATAAATAAAAAAATACCCAGAGAAAAACCCACCAAGCACGAGGAGGCCATGCAAAGTTCATGCACACAGACCTGAGGGAACAATGAAGTCAGTCTTCTTTAGGCTACAAATAACCACCCTGATGGTGCATAACAAAACAGATCAGTTAGAGTGGATGCACCTATATCTTAATCCTGAAAGGTAGTAATAAAAAGAACTAAATGACAGCTGCGAAGCACTGTATGCTTAGAATGATATTTTCCCACCCAGTTTGCATGTGTTTCTGGAAATGTATTCCTGTCTGGAAGCCAAAAAGGTGGAATAGTTGTTAGCACTGTCGCCTTGCACCTCCAGGGTCCGGGTTCAATTCCCACCTCGGGTCTGTGTGCATGGAGTTTGCATGTTCTCACCATGCTCGGTGGGTTTTCCTCCCACAGCCTAAAGACATGCAGATCAGGTTAACTGGCGTTTCCAAATTGCCTGTAGTGCATGAATGAGCACGCAAATGTGTGTATGTATGTGAGTGCTTCAGGGCCGAAACGACCCTATACAGGATAAAGCGGTTTAGACAGTATGTATTACTCAGTTGTAGAATGTGATGCCTTTCTCACACCAGCATCTGTTGTTATAATGCCATTCACTTGGTTTGAAAGTAGCTCTGTTCGAACACCATTGCTAATGCAATATGCTGGCTATAGGCAGTCTATAAAACATACAAGAATTCTACTCTATAAATCATATAGGAATTCTACCTTCAACATGATTCAAGTTTCAAGTTTTATTTTCATATGCACAGTAAAGAAACATGTTCCCCCAGTACAATGAAATTCTTCCTTTGCTGTCCCCCAATGAATGCTGCTAAAACAGTAAAAACAAAAATAAACATAAAATAGAATAAAATAATAAAAATAAATATGGGTATAAAAAATAGGTATATAAAAAAAAGATATATATCAAACATAGAATTACATCCAGAATATGAAAATATGAAAAAGTATCAATACACTGGAAACAGTACAACTGTGTGCAAATGACGTCACAATCAATAAGGTAACTGTCACAAACTGGGAGCAGTTATTTTAAAATGATTCAATTTAATTGCATTTTATTTTCACGTCGCTATTAACAACGGAAATGATCGCAAATCAGCTTTACACAAAATGTAACATTAACGGTATAAACTGGATTGGTAACTCCCTGTGTTGATAAGGACCCGTTGAGATAAAGGCTGCGGGTTTTGTGCATACCTGGCAACCTTGTATGTTTGCCTATGCCGCGCGACGTCGCTATTATCTCAAGAGCAAGATGAGTCAACCAACAAGCGGGTGAAACAGGCTCTCTCAATCCTCGACTATGATGGAAAATATAATACAATCCAGGTTTTATTTAATAACCATGGCTGCGCTGTGAGACAAGCAAACGCTGCTTCTTTATAGCATTGAGAGCTTGTTATGGTGTCACAGCTGGGAATGTGGAGGAAACAGCTGGCCACAGTGGGACTGAACTGATGCAGAATTCACGGAGGTAAATCCGACAGGAGAGACAGAGGAAAAAGAGCGAGAGAACTGGATGGCATTCAGCTCATGATGGCTTCAGGAAGCTGTTTCAGTGGTCCGGAGGAACTGGAGGATTTGAGCCATGCACTGAATTTGATGAGAGAACTGAAATGTTTCTACGACTCCCAACTTCTGGTTGATGTTCGTATTGAAGTGGATGCAGGACCGGAGACCTCAGGATGCTCCTCCAGACCCGAAACACAGACATTTTTCCAGTGTAACCGCAACATCTTGGCGGCAGCAAGTCCATATTTCAAAAGCATGTTCACAGGAGGACTGTACGAGAGCACTCAGAGTAAGATCACGATACACGATGTGGACGCGGAGTCCATGGCGCTCATTATAGACTACTGCTACACCGGCAGGGTCAGCATCACTGAAGCCAATGTGCAGAAGCTTTACTCAGCCGCCAATATGCTGCAGGTCGAGTACATCAGACACGCCTGCGCTGATTTCATGACCAGACGGCTGGATTTGTCGAACTGTACAGGCATCTTGAAATTTGCCGACACCTTTGACAACATGGACCTGAAAAGCAAAGCTCAAGCTTTCATAGCAAAGCACTTTTCTCAGCTCAGTGCCAGCGGAAAGGAGCTGTGTGAACTCGACATGAAACAAGTCAAAGAGATCCTCGCCTTGGATTCCCTCGATATTGACTGCGAGAGGAAAGTGTGTGCTGTTGCAGTGCGTTGGATCGAACATAACCTGTCTCTGAAAACGGAGGACGTGTTGTACATCCTTAAATGTGTCAGATGGTCACTGTTCACGGAGAAAGACCGGTTCTATTTAGATAGCCTTAAATCAAAACCTTTTATCAAAACACACCTGCCGAGTTTGCCAGATTTGTCAAATACAGGAGAGAGCAGTGTCATTTCTATGAACCATACAAAACAGAGAATTGGGAAAAGTGCAAAAGAAATGGTCCTGTTTTTTGGCCGACCAAATGAACCGTTCATGTGTTATGACCCGTACACTGAAGAGATCTACTCCATGTCATCTCCTGCCATTAATCTCATGAATCAGAACTTTAAACGTTCTCCCATGGAGACATTTTTAGTTTGCGTCACGCCAGAGAACAGCCTGTACATAGCCTCGCACTTGTCAAAGCACTTTTGGGTGTATGATCCATTGCTGAATTCCTGGCAGGAGCTGGCTGAAAGACTGCTAGGGAGAATGCATTCATACATTGGCTACCTCAATGGGTACATATACATTCTTGGTGGTCGGGACCCAGTATCAGATGCCAGACTGAAGGAGGTTGAGTGCTATAGCATTCAGAGGAACCAGTGGATGTTTGTCGCTCCTTTGCCTCATTCCTTGGGCAAGATGCAAGTTGTGACAGTCAATGAGCAACTATATGTAGTGAACAAGCGAAGAATATTGTGCTACGAGCCCAAGAGAAACCATTGGCTCCAGCGTGGCTCTTTAAAACGCAACAAACTCCACAAAGCCTGCGTCTTTCTGGATCAGATTGTGTGTCTTTGTGACATCCCAGTAGTGAAGGTGTATAACCCAGTCCGAGGTGAATGGAGACGCATCGCGGACATACCCATCGATAGCAGTGCTCTGAACTACCAAGTTGTGCAACACAGAAATAAACTACTCCTGCTTACTCTTGCCATTGTCCATCACAACAAAAACAGACTTGTCATACATGAGTTCGACGCTTCTAGAGACACGTGGAAAAACGTGGTCACCATGTTCGGGTCCTCGTTTGGCTCGATAAGTCTCTCTGCACGCATTTACACGGCTTGCCTTAGTTCAGGACAGAACTTTGTTAGCGAGGAGGATGATGACAGTGGCTCCAGTGTAGACTGGGACTTAGGATTGACTGATGCAGACTCAGATTCTGGCAGCTCGAGCTCTTTTTCTGATGAGAATTGGTAGCAAACACTGTCTGGATATTTCAGTGTTTAATTCATGGCTTTTTTGTGTATTTAAGTGACACAAAAGGTCTTAAACTCCATCTGATGATAGGCTTTGCAGAACTGTACTGATATTATGTGGCTGGCCATAAGTAACATCATTTATGTAACAGCACAGAGGCTTTGCTTTTACTTGAATTTATATTATTTGTATTAGTATTACTGAGTTAAAGGGTACTGTGTTAATGAATACCAGAAGATGATAAATTATTTTCTTAGATTAATGATAACAAAATTAGTGCTTTTACAAGTTAAAGTGCATCTTGTTTTTTTTATGTTTTTACAGATACAGACCCATTTTAAAAAAATATATTTTCATTTTTTAAATACCTAATTTCAGTTAGATTTCTATTCTGATGCATATAACCATATTTTGGATCTTATTTCTTTACACACATCTATCTCACATTTACATTTACATGTGGGCATTTGGCAGACATCTATTGTAGAATGAATGTGTATTGAAAGGGTGCCACATGTCCGAGTTCTCTGTTTCCTGCTACCTGCCTAAAACATGTCATTTATGAGGACTGGAGATGCTAAGTGTAGAAATGTGTGTGTGTGTGTGTGTGTGTGTGTGTCCTGAGATGTACTAGCAGCCCATGCAGAGTGTATTCTTTCCTTCAGGGATTGGCTTTGGATTCACTGCAGCCCAGACCAGGATCAAGCTGTTTCTGAAGATGAATGGATGTCCGTAAAACATAAAATGCTTTATTGCTCCAGTTTATTTGTTTATTCCTAACCAAGTCATCTTTTAAACTCAAAATTGCTGTACCTGATGTGTTTTGTGTGTTTTTGTGCGATATATCATTCTGTCTAGTAATCCTGGTTAGTCTGAGGTGAGTTCGCGCTGAGCTCAGCGGTCTCTTCGTGTTCTCGCGATACTTCATGGGAGCTCGGACTGATATGGCAGCTGAAAACAAAAACGCCGATTTGGATTCAATCTGTGACAGAGACAGTCTTGCGAATTATTCGTTCCAGGACAGTTTTCAGACAAGGGTATTTAAAATAATTGTCATCGGCGACTCGAATGTTGGGAAAACGTGTTTGACTTATAGGTTCTGTGAAGCGAAATTTCTTAAAAACCCAGAAGCCACAATCGGAGTGGACTTCAGAGAAAAGACGCTCGAGCTGGATGGAGAAAACATCAAGGTAAGGTTAAAGCGCGTGGTGTTATAACATCCTTATTCAGCGTTATTACTCTGCTACACAGTCGTAGCGTGTTATACACAATAATGTAGCAGTAACAATAAGACCTTACTGAATACGCCATAATTATCTAGTTTTACATGTGTAAATTATTAAGTGTACATTATTTATGATGTGTCTCCTGATTATCATGTGTCCAGTATTAAATGTGCAATAGGCATTTGTCTTATTACTATAAATAACCGTTGATGTAGAACATTCCATTCAATTCAGTTTTATTTATGGAGAGGTTTCAACATGGTCATTGCAGCAAAACAGCTTTATGGAATCAAAAAGAAAATTAGGGAAATGAGTATAAAATGTGTTAGAAAATATGTATAAAAAATAAAATGACTAGATAGTCCCTGGTGAGAAAACCACAAGGAAGAAACTCCCTGAGATGGGAATAGGAAGAAACCTTAAGAGGAACCGGTTTCAACAGGGAACCCATCCTCATTTAGGTTCCAGATAGCAGGGATTAATTCTGCAGCCATACTGTGGGTTAGGAGCCTGGAAGTTCAGTATAACAGGAGAGGTGTTTAAGTTATTATATGGAGTCTGCTTTCATTATTGAAGGCGCAGTTACAAAACTAACATGCAGTAATAACATAATCAACCTGGTTTGAAATCAGTGATTTTATTAAAAACGTAATACGCAGTGCAAGAGCACACGGTTATTGCTCAGGCCCTGTCTGTGTTAGCCACCTGTCAGTCTTTTAATTGATGCTCCCTAAATCCGCCTTCATCCCAGTCACACCTGCAGTGAAAACATAGCGGAATCTCAGTGCGTTTGTGTTAATAATGTAGTCTACAATCCCAAAAATTTGGACACACCTTCTAATTCCATGTCTTTTCCTGATTTTAATTTCTTTCTACATCGTTAAACAATACTGAAGACTTTCAAAATATGTAATCTACATTACATTCAAGAGTTGATATTGAGATTGATACGTATGCTCCGTAAAGCCTTCAAAAACAGCTCTATTCTGAGGTGCTGTAAATTGGTGATTTCTGACACTGGAACTTTAAATGAACTCCTCTGTAGCAGAGGTAGGTTTTCGTCTTGGTTTCTCTTCAGGAGAGCCAGTTTGATCATGGTGCTTGATGGGTTTTGCAAATGCAATTGACAATACTGTTCTTACAAGAACTATTCCGAAACGTGTTATTTCATAGTTTTGAAAAAAATCCAGTATTGCTATAGAATATAGAAAAAAATCCAAACTTGTGTCCAAACTGATACTATATATAAAACATTGAACTGTTTAAATGATTTACTTTATGTAACAAATAAAGCAGATCTCTTTTTTCCCTTAGAGATCCAAGTAAGGTCATACTTTGGATGAACAACCTTCAAGGACGTGCATGTAATGCTATCTAACTCATGACTAGTGACAAAAGGAAAGTGAAAGCAAAGTTGACCATTCCTGCAGCAGGGAATATACATATTCATGTACAGTATGAGCCAAATAGCATACAACACATTTAATAAACATCCCATGAAAGTTATATCATGACAACCCTTGAAAGCACTGGTAACGTGGGAATGTTTAACCAAACTCAGATTCTTGTGGCATGCTTTGGGTGCATGAGTAGGTCTGGAGGATGGATTTAAGTAGTACAAATACCTTAATTAACTACTAGAGTCTTGAACAATGCATTAACAGGAAACACAATCGGGATTAACAGGATGTCTTTCCTGAAAGCATTGCAATATTTACATCACTGCAACTGTTAGGTATGGAGAAGAGCATGCTACCATTTAACAGTAGATTAGAGGCTGCGTGTATTTTATTTTTATGATAGTGGTCCAGACAGTATATTTGTTTTCAGTTGCAGATTTGGGACACAGCTGGACAGGAGCGTTTCAGAAAGAGTATGGTGGAACATTACTACCGCAGCGTGCATGCTGTGATCTTCGTGTATGACGTAAGCAACCTTGCTTCTTTTGAAAGTCTGCCCGAGTGGATTGAAGAGTGTAGACACCACTCAGTCCCACTGAATGTGCCCCACATCTTAGTAGGAAACAAATGTGACTTAGGAAGAGGAGAGGTTCCTACCCCACTAGCCCAGCGACTAGCTGATAGCTATAATTTCCCACTCTTTGAGACGTCTGCCAAGGACCCTGCTGAGAAGGAGCATGTGGATGCCATTTTCCTCACCCTAGCCCACAAGCTGAAGAATCACAAGCCTCTGAGGCTGAAACAGCTAAGTGGAAGCACTGCAACACCTCTGACCAGCGAGCAGGAAGAGAAGGACCTCTGCTTCTGCTGAGATACTGTGGCCTTGTTTAACCTATTTAATATGATGATGAAATAGTAAGATGTTCAGGTTAGATTTTGAACTTTTTGATGGTTTTAATGGAACAGAAAGGAATAGAGGGCAACTATTATAGAGGGCTAACTATGTGCAATTAGCAAAGGTGTTACTTATTCTTTAAAGCCAGTGTTTACCAGTAAATTAGTACAGTGTTTTATAGGAACAACACAACAGCACACTCACTGATGACGCAAACAAACAATTGCAAGAATTGCAGAAACAAAATTATTTAGAAACATTTAATTTACAGAAAAATGCCCTTTTACCATGACAAACAAATATTTTTGTTAAAGCATATCACTAATTTTTTACATTGCCTTAAGGTCTAGGGCATGTCCATCTTGAGCAGCTAGACATGTTTTTGCAAATGTTCCTTTCTGTTCATGGTGTTTTTTTGTCACTTACAGTAGTGTTCTTTTGTCAGTTTGCACAGTGGTTACAGCGTTTCATTTACATTATGTCTGAGCCAGAATTCACTGATTTTAAAGTCATACTGTAAAAAGGGAATCAACTAATTGTGTTCAATATCCTTTGATCACATGCTGTAACATGTCATAATTCATAACCACTAGTTCACAATAATGTGCTGCATCTATTTATTGGAACATAAAAAAAAGTCTGATTATCTTGCATGATTGATGCCATCTATACTGTTGGCAGCATTGCACAGTTATCACAAATATCAGTGTTTATTTGTGAGTTATCACAAATATCAGCAAACACTACATAATATGTGAAATTTAGCAGCTTGATCATAATTGTATTAGTGAATAGGAGTGCTGCTTTACTGATTAGTGTTAAGAATGCCATTAAAGTATTCTCAAGGCTTGTCCTTCAAACAAGGGAATGCGTTCATTACCAACGCTTAACTACCAGCATGACAACTTTATATATGTAACAGCTTACTCTAAGCTCAGCATAATAAACCTACAGATAGAGTCAAAGATACTAATCCAGCTCACTAAATTCATTTAGAAACTTAATATTAAATTTGTCTTGTGGAGTATAATTGAAAAGAAGAGCTAGATTCTGTTATTCCACTAGGGGGCAAACTAGAGCAACCTAAACTCAGGACCATATTGGTATAAAGGTTACTATAACAACATCTTTCCAAAAGAACTTATTTTTGGGGTTTCATGAGACATATGTCTCTGCAGCCAGTAAGCTCCAAACATGTGCTACAGCTCCAAACAGGCTAGCATGTTAACATGTGACAGCACATTTTGTTGGCAGATTATTCTATGGGCTAACTTCCTTTAACCTGACATTGACCCTAATCCTAAAACGTGTGGCTCATTTGGAACTGGCTTTGGGCTGAAAAAATACACACTTGAATTTTACTGCAGCTTGGGTGAAACCACATGCAATGCACTCTCAACTGTCAAATGTGATCACAACTTTAACGATCCCCCTACAGTATTATCATTGTGGTAATATATGAATGCAGATATGAACCTTTAAGGCAGATTGATTGATTCTGAGCATTAAGTCTTGTAATGTGACTCCAGCCTGTGACTCCAATATTTTTTTTTATATATATGCCTGTTATTTTACCAAACTGTAACTACATGAAACTACCTGTTTAAATTTTTTTTTAATGAATTAAAAAAAAACATCAGCACAATGTCTACTAGTTAATATGAATGTAGTGCGTTGTAATGAATCATTTCAAGTCACTGCACCGTTGTACCTGCTATGAATGAGCATGAGATAAATAAACAAATCAACAATTTAATCTGAATCCTTAGTGAGAGGAAAAAGCTTCACTTTTGTCATTTTTATGATGTCTTTAATAATTTGACCAAGTACTCTGTTTTGTGGAACCAATCTCTTGAATTTATCTAATTAGCCAGTAACGAATGTCTTAGTAAATAAATAAAACACATAAATATATAATTCATTACTTTCCCATTTATTTTTCTATTTATTTGGATGACAATCACAGGGAAAACATTTATAAATGTACACAGCAACATCTGATTGTGTTGCAATGACTGTCAGATTGAACAGTTACAGTATGCATTAAAAAGTCATGTAATAACTATCTTGATTTGATGAATAGATAGCATTTGATATGCATTTGACATTTTGCTTTATTATTTAGAACATGGTTTGGAAATACTGTTTTTAAAAATTAAGAATGATGCTTTTTGCACTTCTTTAGGCAAACAATGATTTGCCTGTACTTTGTTAAATGATTTAAAATTCATACTATTTCCAAATACAAGTCAAATTGACTAATTGAGATGAACTTTACATTATATAGCAAGACAATGACTGAAAAACACTGCCAACACAACAAAGAGTTTCATCAGGGAGAAAAGGGGAAGGTTTTTAGACTGACCAAGTCAATCACCAGACATTAACCCAACTGAGAAACATTTCACTTCCTGATGAGAAGACTGAATGAAGAAACCGAGGTCAAAGGCTGGAAAAGCATCACAAAAGCAGAATGATATGGTAATGTTAGTGGCTCGCTGGTTTGATTGAGTTACTTCAAGGATGAACTAGTCGACTACATATTGAGTTATTATCGGTATGGTTATATTAAGGTTTTTCTGTGTTTGTTTGTTGTCAACATTATATGACCCCAAAACTGTTATTGCTCAACACTGCAGCACTAAAAGGCATCACAAACTACAAACGTGTTTCTCCATTTGTCTGCAAACAGTCAGTGGTGTGAAAAACCAGTAAAGCAGCGCGGGACTTCACACCTCATGGAAGGTCATTTGTGAACTTCTGAACCTTACTTCACATCATTCTGTTAGTTTGAGTCACGTTTAAAATAAATAAATCAGAACACGACACGACGTTGTTGTGAGGGGTTAAAACCAGAGTGTAGCTGTTGCTTTTGACCACCAGATGTCGCTACAAACTCAATATTAAAACAAAGAATCCACCCTTTAGGACCGTGATAACAACACCAGCACTAATGTTCTACTAGTGATCTCGCATATTATTAGTTTCGATCCAGATTCTCTCTCTCTCTCTCTCTCTCTCTCTCTCTCTCTCTCTCTCTATTCATTTTCTATACCACTTATCATAAGTACAGGGTTGCAGAGGTCCTGGAGGGTACACCTGTGACAGGGTGCCAATCCGTTGCAGGAGATATATCCGTTGCATATATACTGTATATATACTGTGTGTATATATATATATATATATATATATATATATA
>JAOVVB010000049.1:13963404-13977293 GCA_028570985.1 Heterobranchus longifilis
TAAAAGCAAAGTCGCGCTGCTGAGGCAGGAGAGAGTTCAGTGAGAGAGAGTTCAGTGAGAGAGAGAGAGGAAGTTTGGGATAAAAAACGATTTTGGAATAATTTAGCCCTTGTGCTTTGGGATTCGCCACCGGAATGAAGTCACCAAAGATAAAGTCTCAGAGTAAATGTAAGTTGTGTTCCTGTACAGGTTAAACACCTGGGGGTGAAGGGTTTTACTCAGAGAGGTTTAATGACGAATGGTAAGTCTGAAATGCGACTCTGCGACTCTTTCAGCCTTCATTGAGGATGACGACGACCTGAACGCGGTGCTGTGCGAGTTCGACGCCGTCATTGAGGATTTCGCTTCGCCCTTTGAGAAGAGACATTTCCGATATGACGAGCACCTGAAGACCATGAAGAGGCGGAGCAGCGCGAGCGTCAGCGACAGCGGCATCAGTGACTCGGACAGTGAGTGAGAAATCATCATCATCATCATCATCATCATCATCATAATACCACTGATACATTGTCATCCTGATCAGATATCTATATTCACATCTTATGAATGCCATTTATTAAGCTGCTTGCTCATGAAGCATGGCGTTATAAATGTTATAAATCCAAACACTGGCATGAACAGGAAAAGAAATGAGAGTTTAGATGAAGAACTTTTAGGGGAAACTTGACACTAAGCTGGGAGGGCACACGACACATGTTTGCATCTGATTTGGCTTAAATCTGAACTCTTTATGTGGCATCTCTCACTCTCTCTCTCTCCACACAATCTTTTTCTATCAGGTTAACAAGGCTATAGTGAACTACGTGCATCTTTCTTAGTGTATAATAAAGGTACAAAAGATGTAGTGTTACACGTGCCGCGCCAGAAACAAGGAGAAGTACAGTTCAGTACCCTTGTGGTTCATTGCATGTACAGCTGGATTCAATGCCCTTCACAAGCCACTGGAAATTTCTCTGCACAAAATCTTATGACATAACCCGAGACATGGTTTTGTGTTCATTCTTAATTTACCCCGACAACCTCCTTACTACCACTAGAATATTAGAATATACAAGAATATATCAGTGAGTCTTCACAAATTTGTCCGATCAGGGAGTTTGGGAGATTTCTCGAGCCAGACAGGGTGAATTGGCAGCGCTGGTGTTGGGGCTTCTGATAAATGGAAAGTCTGACCCTCCTCAGCTCAGCCCAGCCAGAGAGAATGATTAAGTGTCTAACTTAACGTTTTTGTTGCAGCATGGAGAATAGAGAGGAGTATCATTTTCAAGTTCAACACTCACATTTTCTTCTCTCGAATCCTTTCAGTTACCAGTTAGTGAAAAATTTAAAGGCGTTTGTCTCATGCACAATATAAGGCATCATAAAAGGAAATATTTTAATATATGAAAATATTTTTTGGTATAACTTGATATCACTTTATTATATTTCTCTACAGTGGCACACACTGCTGCCCAGAACATTCCTAAGTGTGCACATGGGCAATAAAGGCAATAAAGAATGTGCCCAGTATAGATACTGACTAGACTCTGGCACTTGGTAGAAAGTATTTAAAATTTATGAATTGTTGGAGTCCTTAAGTACTTGGGAACTTTGCACTGGACGTTGCTCCAAATCAAAACATTTGCCAAATGACAGTGAATACAGCCAGTGATAAAGCAGTCCTCTAAAGCAATCTACCCAAATAAATGCATGCATTTGTCAGCTACATTCAGATAAATTTGCAATGATTGAAGCTTTCTTCAATAGTTGAATTTTGTGGTGGCCTAAAAATCTTTTAGCAAAATCAAAAATCTAAATCTTTTTGCAAAATCAAAGCCATCATTATGTCACCCTCAGCTCTTCACTACACTGTGTGAAATGCACATGACCTGTGCTTCTTTGGCACTTCTGCTCTCATTTTAAGGTCAGGGTGTGAGTGAAAAAGAAAACACTGCATTCACAAAGCTAAGGTGCTCGGGACTCAATGGAGCCAAAACACACTGCAGCACACTACACACTTCCTGTAGCAGCATGCCTGTGTGTGAACTCTGAGCAGGGCTAAGAATAAGTAAACATGAAGATGGAGTGCTGTTTTTCACACACAGAGGCCCGTGCTCACTTTGGCCTTTGCCTTTCAATTATCCTGCCAGTGGGTGGGATTCTTAAAGGTGATAGAGAGGACGGAGTTGTAGCTGAATGTTTTTAGTCACTCTCATGCTCTCTTTCTCTCTGCAACAGGTGCAGAGTCTCTCAACAGAAACAGCTTAAGCTTCAGCGATGAGCGGCTCAACTCACCCGTGTTCTCGCCTTCACCCACCAGCGCTTCAGTCACATCACCCAAACGTAAGTGTGTGGATGCTTACATTTAAAGTATTAACCTTCACTTACAGTCACTTACAGAAATTAATCTTTGTTTAAAAAATATTTAAACATAATATTTAGACATAATATGTAATGGCTTGTTTCATTTTAACTTATGTGGAAATATTCTGATTACAGCAAAACTTGGTGACACAAAGGATCTGGAAGATTTCATTGCAGACCTTGATAAGACATTAGCAAGTAAGTAACTTCAGTGCTATGAGAGGGCCAACTCGTAGAACTATATAACTGTACATCTGTTCCTAAACCAGTTGAGCTCATGCCTAAAAGATTATGAAGTGTTGTGTGTGTAAAATACAGTTTGGACACTGTAAATGTCAGCAAGGGGAGTGGCTTCATGGAAAGCTTTGCATTTTTGCTTGTAACTGAATGCTTTCCAGTCTGAACATCACAACATTTGACATTTACAAGGCTACAATCCTCACAGTCTGAATGATCATTAAAACCAAATCTCTCAACTTGAGAAAAAAAAACATTACAGTTAATAAGCTTTACTAACTGTCCTCTTTATGTACTTGTTCTTCCATAGGCATGTGACCTGGAGTTAGTTACCATGTTCAACGCCATTAGGAAGAGCAAGCAGACAGCAGGCCACACTGGACAAGAAAAACAACAACATGAAGATGAAACTCATGAAGACATCTCTCTCTGTGTCATTCAGAAATGCCTAAACTATAGGACTCATTGTGCTTCCTCTGGAAAACTGGACCTGGAAGATTATTTAAATGGCTTTTTATAGAAATTCCTATTTGTAATTTTATAGAGCTGGTTATTGTAAATTTTATCAGTCTTTTGTGAATATATATTTTTGTATTTTTATGTAAATAGTAATTGTGTCAAAGTCTATCGCCTTGTTATAAGAAGCTTTTCCATCTGAGATATTGCATTATTAATTAAGCTTAACAGAAATGCACACTTAATTCATTAGAAACTGGAAAGCATCAAGTGTATTTAATACAACTACCTGAGATTAAAATGAAAAACTGTGACTTTAATTCCTGTCCTGGTTTTATGTTTTGTTTGTTTTTCTTTTTTTTGTGTTCATATGGTTTGCTATATAAAAAAAGGATTTTTTTATTTTTTTTTGCAAGAACAATTTAAGGAAATTTGCTCATGTAAATAATGGATTTTTTATATATACGTGATATTGGAGTTTTGAGAGCTATGCCAAGTCATTTAGTGCAGTTAATTAAATTAGCCACAGTCAGTAGGCAGTCTGTAAATTGTTTACCACACAGCAGGAGTCTCAGCTTGTGAGCAGTTGTCCTGTAGACGATCCAACAGCTGGTCACCACCTCAGCACTTCAAGATAGTTTACAGTCAGAAATGCTGAGCTGAAGATGAAGTGACCTGTCACTGGAGTCCTGCTGAACTTTTCAGCTAAACTGTACACAACTCCAGTAACATTACTCCAAAATTTCAGCAATCGTCGATACCCCATGATACTGAAAACGCATCACTGGGAACTACAACTTCTGCTCTGCCTCTTTAAAGAAATCATGATTACGAATGAGAACAAGGTTGAAAAAGCAGAACAAGTGACATGTTCTTACTCATGAGTCAGTGCATGACCTTAGCACAGTCCTTTTATTTTCTATATTGATATATACAGTATATGAAGCAGAAGTAGCTTTGGCATGTGCTTCTGATTTTTCCCTGTTTTGTTATTCAAAGTTGACACAAACCACAGGCTATATCACAGCAGCTGTCCTTCAATCGTATGGACAGTGCAGCAGCCAATGTATTCACGCTACAGGCCTGAGGCGATCCAGCGTCAAACATACTGACACAACAGATTAATGTTCCTGAGCTGGGTGCTGTCATTTTTAAAACTGAATTCCGACTTGGCAGGAACAAGCCCCGTTTTGGCAGCACTGTCCATGTGAGTTTGGCAGACAGCAGAGAGCCAGTGGTCTGGAAGTGTGGGAAAGTGCAAATGGCAGGTGACAAATGTGTCTCCTACCCTGTGGGACAGAAGAACGCTGGAGGAGGCATTACCATCCAAATCCACAGGACCACAGCTAGGAGCATGGTGTTACTCCAGTGGGCAAAACAAAATCACATAATACATCGTGGCATAACAGAATATACAGTACGCCTTCCTAATCTGCGTCCCTTTGGGGTGTACATAAATAGCCTGTTAACAACTTTGGTCTAACGACAGAATAATGAAATTACTAACAAATGCATTTTTGTGCATTGATTTGCCATGCAGTAGGAATTTGTGGAGGAGGTGTACATAAAACACCCAGTCCAATAGAAAAATGTAACAACGTGAGTTTTTATGATTCAATAGCAAGGAAATGACTTTTTTTCTTCTTTAAATTCATGTTTATCTGAGTAGAAATAAGAAACGACTTGCCTTGTGACAAACCTGAGGGTGAAAAATGAGTTACGATTCACCTTAAACAGCCTAAAAACCCTTGACGTTATTCTTCTGGCTCGGTTTTACATTTGGAAGCAATAATAGGAAAATATACATAATAGGAAAATAGAGAGCTGACAAATGATCAGTAAAACCTGGCCAGTTAGTTCATGCACATAGCTTGCAGGTACAGATCTGCCCCCTATACATCAAGCCCATGGCGGCCCCAGTTTTCTCTACTGTCAACAATTAGATTCCACAAGCTCAGAACATGCAAGAAGAAAAACTAGTAGTAAAAGAAATCCCTATCTAACCTGAATTAATTTGATTCACATTTTACCTAAAAGAAATACGTTGATGCTACAGTATATGTAACACAGTCATGTCTGTGCTATCTTAAAGCTTGAGTAGTTCTGCTTCATTTGCTCCTACATTAACCATTTCTCATGTGTAGCTACCAAAATGAATGCACCAGGAATGCAAGCCAAGCCAAGCCAAGCAGCCCAGGATTTCAGGACTGTTAAGTCAGTTAGGGTGTTTAGCTTGGAAGAAAGTATTGCTTTTTATGCCTTTTTGGAAAAAAAGTAGTGTTTGGCCAAATGTAGCAATGCAGAATGTGCTCGTTTCCCACAGATGATGAAAGACTAATGTTTAAGCAATCATTCCTGCCAGTCTCAGCTTGGGGGGTAATTAAAATCATGCATCAGCAAAAAATTGCTCTACTCTGATATCCTAAGCACACTTGGATCCTTATGGATAATGTAGTGACACTGTGGTGACAAAGAACTGCAGAGATGTTGGATGGTATTGTCGCACTTTAAATATAGAAATCCCAAGGAAAGCACCTTCATTTCTCATGCAGCCTCGTTATTGTCTCTGTCCTTCCTCTGACCTCTGTGTCATCAGCTACCTTTAACCCCCACACACAGAAAAGGAGTCTTGCGTCAAACGCCACACAACAGTGTATAAGAGTGAGTCTAAAATCAGACATAAACATCTGGATTAAAAACATATCTACTTGTTTACTTTGGACTGAAGCAGACTGGTCAAATCTAAGTTGATTTATGTATAGCATAGTCAGGGAAACATGTTGACTAGAGCATACAATACTTAACGACTCTCATTCACAGTGCACAGGCAGGGGCCAGATGGCCTGCTGTGATCAGTGCTCCTATTGAGCAGAACATCTCATCAACTGTGGGATCTGGTCTAGCGCATACTGATCGCTCGTCTCTGGGGAGAGGCCATATCCTGTCTGTGGACTTCCACGAAGAATCATTGCATTTTAGGCAGGGAGTCATTAGAATCATCACTGCCTCAATAAATTGAAGAGTTTTTTTTATTTTTTATTATCAGACTACTTGTGCACGTGCAGACATCTTGTATGAATATTTAACAAAATAACTCAAGTTTTACAGGATTTTCTTCATGTGAACACACTTGTTGGTTAACCGAGAGAACATTAGAAATACAATTTCTACCTTAAATGAGTTGCGTTTTAACGATCTAGTGACTACGAGTGAAAGCAGAAAGGTGAAAATCATAGTCAAGATGATCAAGAATAAATCCTACAGATTCCAATCAGGAGGGTCTTGATTAGTCGAAAGATAACCCTCTGTAATAAGGTCAAACTGTTTTGCTTTTAAACTAGTATAAGCCTGGTAAACTTAAACAAACTGCATTGAGAAAAGCAACCGCTAAGCTGATACTGTAGGAAAACAATCTGGTAATAAAGAGGGAGGGCAAAAACTTGCGAACCGTAATCCACAGTGCTAAACAATTTGCTCCTATTCATCCTTCACTGAATCTCTCAGCACAGCTCACTTATCTGCTTGCAGCAGCACAGGCTCTGCCAGCAGAGGAAAGAAAGGCCACTTTGAAATGCAAGAATGAGGATTAAGCCGAAGCCTGCAAGTGACATGAAGGGGCTCGATTTAGCATTCTCTAAGTTCGGTCATAAAAAAAAAAAAAAAAAAAAAAAAAGTCGTCTTTTTACAAATCGAGCACAATTCAGTCCTTCATGTGGTAAAGATGATTAGAGTCTTTGTTCCAAATCGCGTAAACCACCTTGCAGCTCCTGCAAAGGTGAATTAGCACAACAAACCTACAATTAACAGTTCTCAAGGAGTGTTACAAATGCAAATGACAGAATATAACACAGCTTGCTTCTAACAAAAAAAACAGGAAAAAACAATCTTTTCTGGTTTTTATGTAAGGTATTTTTATTCGCTCTATTTTTAACTCCATATAAATGTAGTGAGATTGAATGGAGATTAAAATGACCAGATCAAATTATTTTCTCAGGTTCTCAAAACAAAAAGAGTAACCGCTTGACATCTGCCCTTCTACTCTCTTCTCCCTCTGGCCAGGCCGGGGCTGCGGGACGATAAATGCGTTTAGCATCATCACGCTCTCATTTAGTCTTGCAGGTTTTGCCTGACACCACTTTTACCTGGAGGCTAATTGCTGACTGTATCAGCCACACCTTCTGCGCAGGTTTCTTTTCTTTTTTTTTCAACAAATGAAACAACCCCTTGTAATCTGTCAAGATAATTCTTCAATGACATCTCTAAAAAACAGTAAGCTAATCAAGACTCAACACTGGACACTGTCCAAGACAAACCCATGTAATAATAATAATAATAACAATAATAACAATAATAACAATACTTTGTGTAATACTCAATTCTGGAATTCTGGAATATCACTAACATATTTTCTTCCACTAGAATATAAGAGCAGGATTAAACGAGGACTGATTTCAGACAGAGCTGTGTTCCTCACTCTGCCATGGTTGTAATCAGTCTAATTCCTGTTAATTAGCTTCAGTCAAAACTCACAATGAGCTATGACAGCAAACACTGAGCGGATCACCCTGTCTCTGGTGCACCACTTATTAATTAGTTTCACACCAGCTTTAAACTCCAGCTCTATTTCCTGTTAATTATCTTCCTTTAGAGAATAATCAGGCAGCCAGGCTTCAGCATGGAACATGCCCATGAATGTCCAGTGTTTCCATGCACAATGAGTTATTAACAGAAGAGCTGATAGAAGTGCGCATCTGATAACCTGATTACACAGAATAATCCATCTAACTTTAGACTGTAAAGGATTTGAAATTCAAACACTTATCAAAACAGCACAATGTGTGCAGCGACAACCATCCTGTGATTAACGAGTCAGCATCAGAGCCACTATACAAGAGAGGCATCAATTTACATGATGCTGTGATTTGTGGAATATAACTTTTAGATGTCCAGTCCTTTCCAGAGTTCACACAAGGCAATTTCCACCCCACTAGATTCTTTAAAGTGACTCTTTACAAATCCAGCTTAAAGTTGCCATGGTAATGTCTAATATTATAGGATCCACTAAGGAAAAAAAAAGAAGACAAATTGGCACGGGTTATGATCTCCTATTGAACTGCTAAAAATTAAATGCCCAGAATGTTTGATTAGCCCACAGAACACTGCGCTCTGTAAATCAACACCACAAATACAGAGAACGAAATCAGAAGACAGGCAAAAAAAAGTGAACATATGGAAAGTTAATAAGAGGTTTCTGCTTGAAAGTAATGGGTGAGGTGTCTTCAAGCTCAAAATATGCAACTCTAAAAAATGTTCAACTATGCTTTCATGTGTCATATTTGGTTTTTCAGATGCTCACATAATTTACATTTGTTTTCAAGATCCTTAATTATAACATGAGCTTTTATTTAATTTAATCTAAACTCAATGCAGCAGCTGTATGGCACTCCAGACTGCACTTATATGACAATACATAAATAGCTCTAGCCATCAGTTTCAACTAAATACCAGGTATGTTCAAGTTAAACTGGGACTTGTGCTAAAATTTCTTATGAATGAAGACATAAAAGATTTCAAGTACGGGACTGTACTCTTAGCTCCAGTATAACATCTCATCCTTAAAAATTGACAGATAACTTGTCTCCTACTTGCAGGACAGGTGCAACTGTCTGGCAACCGTACACACAATCATTGACTAAAACAACTTGCACATTATACAGGGACTCAGCTGTGAGTTACTGCCACATCCCCCATACAGTCTGGACCTCGCTCCAAGCCTTATCCACTTGTTTGGGCCATTAAAGGAGTTCCTGGGAGGCCAGCATTTCAAATCGTGCCTGGGATACTGAGAGATCTTCCTACCTTGATGGTATCCAAGCACTAGTGAAACACTGGGATAAGTGCATCAGTGTAGCTGAGCAATCAAAAGTGCCTTTTGACTTCAACGCCCTGGCACGTTAACCATAACATTTCATGAACTATTACACGAAAGCAAGTGTAAAGTGTTGGTTCTCTACACGGCAAAGCAACAGTGCTTTATGGGAGGTAAAGCACAGCATAAATCTTTTAGCCATGAAAGAGTGATATCTATAAAGACATTCCTAAGTGTCTGTCAGACATTTAGTTAAAATAAATCTGCAGTACAAAATGAAATAAATAATTATCCATTCCAAACTCGGTCATCCATTGTGCAAGCTGTGACACATGAGAATATATGTGGAAACTCCTCGGGGTGACTCCTGTTATCCCATGATTATTTACTTGCATCAGACAGCGGAATCCTGCACTCAAAGTCTGGAGCGCAGCTGTGGACCGAGCCTTGGGAGTCAAGGCTGGGAAAGCGAGAAGAGCTGAACAGGCAGAGCCAGCTGGCTCTTGAAGTGCGAGAACTTTTACACACACACACACACACACACACACACACACACACACACACACATGGACTCAACATAATAACAGGATGTGAATGGTTGGTAAAATGACAAAAACAGAACCCATCAGTGGGCCCAAAAACTTTAGCAGGACTCATGCACTCAGTTCAACATAAAATCGGCGTAACTGCTGCACACCAGTGGACAGGCTGATGCAACTGACTAATCTGAAAGTCATTCCAGGACATCTGGACATGTTGGGACCTGGTGCCACAACAGGGCCTCATGCTAGTCACAACATCGTTGTGTGAACCAGTAGCTTTTCGAGATCTAGTCAGAGTAGAAAAAGCTCTGCAATCGTTAACACAGCTTATGCAAAACACTTGACTAGACAGAAGATAGTCTCACGCTACAGATTTCTATCTGATGCTAGAAAGTTGCATACTTTCTTCGTCAAACACGACTGAGAAGCCTTTAAGGAGTGTGTCAGCAAAAACTCCTTTGAACAAATTTCTGCAATAATCTACACTGCATGCATGCTTTTGGTTTTCTAGTCATTATATCACTGTATGTCATACATTGTATTCATAGACATCAAGAGCCAATTCAACATTCTGCAGCTTGTGGCCAGTTGTCAGGTGAGAAAGATGTCTGAAGCAAATTTCAATTTAGATTGTATTTCATTTGAAAAAGAAATTGTCGTTGATGTGGCAGAAAGTGTGCAGAGCTTTCAGAGCTTGGCTTCATTCATTCATTTAGAAATGTAAAAGTTCTACCTCTAAACACATACACACATGCATACAACATGCTCCTTGTGTTCCTGTTCTGATTAGCTATTTAAACTGCTATTTCGATGGCGTAACTATTTATTGTGCTTCGATTAACTTTTAACCAGATGGTCTGATTACATCATTCACCGCATGACTGAGAGCGATTAAGAAAGAACAGTTGTTTCCAAAACCATATTTTCCAATGACACTTTGTCTTTCAGATTCATTGCGTTTCACAACTAACAATGTAATAGTGACTTCATATAACCGAATCACAGGGCTGGGATGGTGTGTGTGTATGTGTGTTTCAGTGTTATCTGAAGTACAAGAAAGTCCACACAGCTGAGCCCGATCACATGGGCTTCTTTATGGCAGGTGACAGCCCTGTCTCCTGCTGACTGGAACCTAAAACTGACCACTATCACCCTGTTATAATATCCTTATTCAATACATAAATATTAATGCACATAATTAATATTATCTACCTGGAAATAAATTATGCTAAAGGTTTCTGTTCTCAAGTGACAAAAGAGAAAGTTGCACAATCAAGGTTGGAAATTTCTGCATCTATATACATTGTTTATATCGCTTATCCTGTGTTGGATCCTGGGGAGCCTGCAGCCTATCCCAGGGTACAAGGCAGGGTACACCAGCACACACACTCACACCAAATCATACACTTCGAGCTATTTGGAAAGCCTACATCAAACCAGAGAACTTGGAAGAAATAAGGCATATGCAGATGGAGATAAATGCAAACTCCATACACACAGAACGGAGGCAAGATCTGAACCTCTACCCTGCAGGTGCAAAAAAACAATACAAACCACAAATAAATACATTTATTAATCAATCAATAAATAAATTAAAACGTTTATAAGTTTCTCACTGTCAGATATGATCAGGAGGGAAAGATTTAACATCTGGCATTCGTTGTAGAGGTTATCACAAATAAAAAAAGGAAACTGATGAAAGATAAACAAAAAGTGTTCTACCTGAAGTAACACATTGACAGACGACCCTGCCTCTCACTGGTTAGAAACGCTGTCCTAATCTAATGTAACTAATTAACCTGAAGGAAACTGTGAGACTCTGTAGAGATGTGTGAATTTTATACATGGATTAATCAGTAACCTGTTGCATATACAGAAAAAAATACTGGGCCACAATTGCATACTTTTTCCACTGTATGAAACCTGAGCAGAGCGCCGTGCACGCACTGACCTTAATAACTTGCCCTCGCTGCTAATTAGCATTTTCCATTTCCTAGTACTCAGTAGTGTATCAGCAGGATCACTCAGGAAGCACATTAGCACAGGCACATGCCTTCCACAAGCACGCTGACAAACACAGGACACAGAAGCATTCTCAAACAATTCAGTAAATACATTCCCAGATGCTTTTAAACATCCCACCCCTCTACTGAAGCTTAAAAGAGAAATAGATCGGATGACTTGCCTTACTGATTCTCTCAACTGATTATGTTTTATAGTACAATCTGTTATAAGGTTTGTGCGTGCACACTCTGCATTGTTTCAACTGTTCCATTGAGTCAACCATCCATGTTTTTTTAAAGGGAAAGAAAAAAAATCCATCTTGATTTTACAGTCTAGCTATAAAAAGGAATTCCAAAAATATTAAAAACGGTTCTTTGTGTGTATTTTTTAAGATTGTGTATTTCATCTGGATGACTTATAATTGATACAGTATGTCCAAAATAAAGATAGTTTTGCCAAGCAACCTGACATATTCAGAACAGACACAGGACCCATCAAAAGTTTGGACACACTTTCTAATTCCATGGCCTATGTTGATTTTCTTTATTTCTTTTAACATCATAAAACAATGCTGAAGGTATACAAACTATGTAATAATCTGTAAGAACAGCTGATATTAAGACGTGTCTGCTCCTTATGCGTCCTTCATAACAGCTCTAACCTGAGGTGCTGTTAAATAATGATTTCTGAGGCTAGTAATTCTAAATGAACTTCTCCCCTGCAGCAGAGGTAAAATTTCTGTCTTGCTTTCCTGAGATGGTTGTCATGAGAGCTAGTTTCATTATGGTGCTTGATGGGTTTTGCAAATGCACTTGACAATTCCAGATCAGCTGACCTTTGTGTCTTAAAATAACAACGGACTGTTATTGTTCTTGTTGTTACTTAATTAATTACTACATTGTTCTAGTATGTAAAAAATAAATCTACATTACAGGAATATGCAAATAGTATACAAATGCAAAGAGAAAATCAACTATCTTGCACACAGTTAAAAGCAAAATGCTAACACTCATATTTAGAATAGAATATTTATTTATAATATATTTAGAATGATGTAAAAATAGAATATTTACCTTATCTTCAGAAAGAGAAATGCGAACCCCAGAATTAATATCTAGCTCAGGGCACAAGGCAGACACACACCCAATCATAAACTATAAGCAATGAGTCTGTAACACATGTTTTTGAAGTGTGAGAAGAAACTAGAGAACCTGGAGGAAACTCACTATATGTCACAAATGTGCAAAAAAACAACAACTGAAAACTTAGATTTGTTGAAAGTTGAAAAATATTATGAACTTGTGTTCAATTAGGACTGAAAATGTGAGAAAAATTAATTAAAACTATTCCCGCCAAAAACTTTCCCATTTAAATTGACCTCTGTGCAACCTCATATTTAACCTACAGTAAATGCAACTGCAAGTCACAAACAACTTGTTCCTGAATGCTCTTGTTTTTCACATCAATACACAAGCAAAGGTTAAGTTAATCAACATCTAAACTCCTTGTTCATATATATATTTTCATCTTCTTTATTTTGCACCAAAGTGCCCCTTTGGTGGAGTCTGTCTTAATATAGCGCATGTGTGCAAGTCAAAATCATACTGTTCAGGAAATATTGCCTTATGCCCTACTGAGCTTCACTGTACAGTAGCAACAGCACATCATGTACCGGAGAGTGAGGATACAGTCAAACGCTCCCTGAAGGTCAGAATCAGTGCTATCACATGCAGGGCGATCTGTCACTTGATCAAGCGTCCCATCACCCAAAAGAAGGAAATACAGTATGTTGATCCCAGAACAGTGTTAAGACACGTGTGTCTAATACGAAAGCAGATCCTTTGTTATTTCTGCCCTCCTTAAATGTACTTACACATCTGTAATGAGCCTCTGACAGATTAGAGGAAAACATTGGCAAGCTTGCGCAAAGCAAGTAAATCCTGGCAGCTATGTTGGATGTACACTACCATTATGGAAATATGACATCGTAGTGGTTTAGACAACTCAGTTTCTCTACGTGGTGTAAAAATAGCCCGAATATGTGTGTTGAAAGGCATTAGTCATCTGTAGTCAGTCGGCCATGACACGCAGTTCACATGAACCAACAAGTCAAGTCGATGAACAACAAGCACTGAAAAATGTACAGTGAAATAGACGGTGGTCAGGGGTACAATTTGTGTCCCCTCAAGACAGAATTAAGAAGAACATTTGATTTATAGCAACTAGACATTTGGTCTGTTAGGTATAGTATGTCTATATACTAACAGAAATGGCTAAAACGAGTATACTACCGTTCAAAAGTTTGGGGTCACTTGCAAATTTCTTTATTTTTTTTAGTGATTTATTTTCTACATTCTACATCAATACTGGGGATTTCAAAACTATAAAATAACACACATGGAATTAGGTAATTACGTAACAACAACAAAAACAACAGT
>JAOVVB010000049.1:13979639-13998924 GCA_028570985.1 Heterobranchus longifilis
TTTTTCTTTTCCTGAAGTGTGTATACATTTTTGGCCTTTCTATATGTCACAGAAATTATCAGCAATTGCTTGTTATTTTTGTTAGTATTATTCTCAAAAATAAACTGTAAAGAAGTAGAATACTTTCCTAACTTCACTGAAAAACCACAGAGGTTAAAAATCCATTATGTAATGGTCAACATTACATAATATTTCCTGATTGTTCCATTAGAAGTGACATGTGGCACAAGACTTGAGTTGTGAGAACTGTTAACCAGAAATCTTTAAGTAAATAATTAACAGTAGTGAACACATTTCACATGGCTTGACAGGAAACTAGGTAAGTTAAGCTACTTTAAGGCAGAGCTTGAATGTGTTTTGTAAACTTAAGGTAATGCAAACTAGTATTAATAATCAATCTTCAGCAAAAAGTAGGCAAACCCATGATCTACTGAATTTTAACCAAAGACTGCACACTACAGTCAAGACAAACAGACGAATGAGGAATGAGAAACTAGACATAGCGGGTATATATTTACAGAGCTGGATGAAGGAGTGTGTATTAACAGCACTATGAAATTATAATCGTATAATCATAACCATGTGAGATGCAGATGTAATGGAAAAGTCCATGCTTTGGTTTGGATGAACAGGACAGTAAAACTTAGCACAGCAATTTGCTGATCCTTTATTTTGCTCCTTAGCAGATGGAAAAAGTGACCAAACAGACAAAAAGTGCTGTGCCCTCTAGAAGCACGGCAAACAGACACCTCTGTTAGCTGTGGAAAATCCCTGCCTTGTGCTAAGGAAAACGTTGTTTCTTTTATCTAGAGACAACTATACTGTAAATATCAGACACGGTCAGCGGGGCGCCAGTTTCCTGTCAGCATTTTTATACAATTCCCCTAAGACAAGAAAAGATAATGGTGTTTATTGTTAAGATTTATTTGATCTCTTTAATTGTCATATGTAGGATCTAGTAACAGATTATGTGACAATCACAGGATATGAACGTGTACATAAAGCACGCACATAACCTCATATCCTTACAAAACAAACAAAAAATACTTTTTGTTTAATATATATAAATTATTCCCGCATTAACCATGTGGACAAATAAGCCTAACTCTTCAGACAAACTGCTCTACAGATGGCTATTGCACACTGAAGCTTCTCTACACACTTTTCTCACTAATTTTTTCCTATTCTATCCACTCATATTTAGAAAAAAAATACAATACATTTGACCAATCCATCTTCCTTCCACACTCATGTTCGTGCCACCTGCTAACAGGCCGCAGCTCTCCACAGCTTGCTATTCGGCTCATATAAATTACAGGTCCACTTTCTCCCCAGCAACACCCAGTGAGCATGGTGTAACCTGAGAGCAGGCCTGGAATCCTCAAGCACTCAGTAGACGCACGACAGCCTGGCCACGGGAAGGAAAAGGCATGCTTGGAACACAGGAAAAACACAAGCATCCCGACAGAGCGGAGGACTCTAGGCTGAGCCAGGGGAAGGGGGCGTGGACTTGCGTAAGTAGTGCAAAAGGAGTGCATGCAGTTAAATAGGGAATGCCGGGGGTCACATTGGTAACGTTCCAATCAGGGCTGTGAGTGCCAATCAACAAAACCAAAAGGTCAGAAAAGGCAGGAAGCTGAGTAAAAATCAGGTTCAAGTTCATTTAAAAACACAAGGCCCACACTGGGTTATAAACCAGCTAGATAAAAATAACCAAAGCTCTGTCCCACAAAATTCCTCACAGTTTATCTGAAGTTTCAGACTGATTATTTCAGTCAGTCAGTAATTTTCTGTTAAAGTGAGCTATTTTCATCTACTACTTTGTGAAAAAATTTCTTTGCATTTTCTTTTAAACTATCTTTAAAAGGTGACATGAGGTCAGTGTTCATGATTCAACAATAAGGAAGAAAGACTGTGCACAGAAGCCCTGGAGTAAAATGCCATCTAAAAACCTGCTTTATTTTCAGATTGAGACAAATTAAACAAGGACACTAAGGTGATAAAGCGAGAGTGAAAAGTTTTTTCTGCCTCACTCTGCCTCTCCCTCAAATGATATGTCCATTCTATGATCTAGAGGAAGGAGAAGGATCCTGAGAAAACCCACACAAACACATTCAAGTAACGAGGCTTATGTAACACAGGACCTTTTAACAGGGCATTAAGGTTACAGTTGGACGGCAGAAGAAAATCTCCGTTTTGCGTTTATATCTTTACATTTTACACATGAAACACTCATACAGTTAAAATGACATACTATATATCAACAGTCTATTAACTCAACAATATGCATTGGGTAATGTGTCACTTTAAATTAGTGAAAATTAATTAAATTAATTAATTAGTACAAATTTAAAACTAGACATGTGTAGAAATGCACAACACTGGAAACAGCAGTGTTTGAGTCCACGCGGCTCAGGAGGGAAATCCTGGGTGGTCAGGCGTGTTTAGGCACTGGACAGCATAGTGGAGGTGAAGATCTGCTGCAGGATTTGAGGTATCTCCTTGGTGTCCATGGCGACAAAAGAGCGGCCTGCCGGCAGGGTTCTCTGGAGCCTACATGTCAGAGAAAATAAGGGGGAAAGACCCCCCCAAAAGCAACCTCTCAGAAAAAAAACATTACCAATGCAAATGGCCTTTCACTTGCAATCAAAGTGAGCTCCTAGTCCTCAATGTGCCGACAAAGGCTGTCATTCACACGGATTCTTTTGTGAGAGATGGGGGTTTGGGAAATGCCTGCTGGGGGCTAGGGGCTAAAGGCGGAGAGACACCCTGTTCCTTTCACTCTCTTGCCCTCCCACCTTTCCCATTCCACTGACCATTCATTACTGTCATTCTGTCCCCCCAAGGAGGACACTAGTTCTGAAAGGCCTGCCCTTTAAATCATGGTGGGCCTGAAAAGAGTGGAGTCAGCGAGGGCTCAGATTAAAGGCTATGTGGAATTTGTTCTGACCTCCGCAGAAGCATCGCTCTCAAGTCTATATATTCTTCCTATATGTCCTCTCAGGCCTAACAAACAAAACCCAGGCTTTTAAAGCTAGAAGAGAGAAGAGTTTAAGAAGAGCTCTGTCATTAGGTCTAGATCTTCTGTCATAATACTGCAGAAACACAACATCTGTCCTAATTTTTTATGTCTAAAAGTGTTTTTCAGTAAACAGTATAATAATAAGATAATTTCAGTGATATACTAAAAAAAAGTGTAGTTTCCAATGTTGTTAAGTTTCTTTATTTTAGTTTCTGCTTATTTTTTCTGGACCAATAATAAACTCCACACCAAGTCTTAAAAGAGCATCTTACCTTTGCCGAGGCATACATAGTTTAAACTGTGAGAAGTTAAAAGAATTATGAAAAGAGAAAGTCGCTGATGTTTTCACAGTAACTGTAATTTATCCCACTTTATCTTTTGAGACACTTTGAACACTAAAAGTGACAAACTGCTCCTTTTACAGAGTTTAACACAGTGTTGTGTAATAATAGCCTACAGGCACAATACCTGTGTATGTGTGTGCCAATAGGATGAAACTCACCTCTCAGCCTGGTCCCCAAGAGAACCGATAAAGATGGCAAAGGCGTGGACTTGAGGGTTGCTGGTGAGTGTGTGGGCAAAGCGGTCAGGGCTGATCCCATAGCGTTCCAGATTGGCATCGCTCAGCACAATGACAAAGTGCTCGTCAGCCTCATCGCGAGCCAGCTCCTTTATGGAATGCTCTGTGCCCTCCAGGGTGTAGTCTCCACTCATACAGAACTGAGAGTGTGCATGCATGGTCTGGACACACGGTATTTGGGTAAATTATTTAATACATAATTATATACAAAGAACAATATGCTTATTTATTTAAACAGAGGAGGATTTTCGAGCAGGTGTGTATAAGTAGTATGGGTTACTCATTTCTTCATCAGACAACCATATAAAAACAGGTATGTGAAAGGAGCTGGCTTCTGCAGATGGTTCTGAAACGTTCAAGCCTGACTAAGATTGTTTCTTTGAATGTAAATGAACCTTTACTACAGAATCAAATAGTGAAAGATGCCTCTCTGTGCACACCCCGCCACGTTTCATGATCAGAAGGATGGCTTTGTTTCAGGAAAGCTCGCCAGGAAGCCGATTTCCAAACAAAGGAAAAATGCATGAGAGAATGCACGCAGGACTTACGTAGGCTACATACCTTTAAGACTTTTAGTCTCTGTTTGTCATTCTTTGGCACATTGTCACTTCTGACCAGTTCGATATCAAATCCATCCCCAGAGTGACCCACTATGTCATACTGCAGGAAAAAAAAATTAACAGGAAAGTAGAGAAATGAATGTACTGTGCCAGAACAAGAATACACACAACAACTCCATCCTGAGAATGACAAATATATAGGTATGCCAACTGTTTACAAAGGTTCTTCTATTTATCCAGGCACATGGGCCATCCTGTCACTGAGCGTTAAAAAAGAGCTATGAAAGGAAAGCTTCATGAATCACTCATTGCTTAAGGAAGGGACCTAACAGGGCAGACAGGAGACAGACATTCTTTTTACAAACAAATTCTTTTTTAGACAAAGTATTGTGTAACCAGTTTTATAAAGACATTATGTGGCAATACAACTGTTGTTTTACTGAGAGCCTTTGTAGAACAACTACAGTTAAAAAAGAGCATCGCTGACCAGCTATACCATGCACAAATAAATAAACAGCAGTCATTTGGACAAGTATTCACTCATTCTGCCATTTAGTGGCAAAAGTGTGCAGTGTGCAGTTAAATTCCATGTAAACAAACTCACTGCCACATCTAGTTTTATAATAAATTTAAACATAAAGGTAGCACTAGAGGTGTCCTGGACTACAACAGTCACCCACCATAATAAGTCACATCTTTGTAATCACGTGCACATGGTTTGAGTTTGCTTTTTATTTTCTGCACCTGAGTCCTGTCAATTCTGTGCTCCTGTTCACAGTCATTTTTTTCTATTTTTTTATTTTTATATATGTTTGCATTTGAAGTGGTAAAATGTCACTGTGTACAAGTGGTGCGCTCTAAACTATTCACACACCACATCATTCTGTTTGGTAGGAAATGTAAGAGCAAATAATTTTCTAAGGTTGTTTAGAATTGTAATGAAATGTAAAAACAAATAGTAATTCAGGATATTTATAAAGTCATGACACTTACAGGTACTTATTTATAACTTATTTATATAGTTGTGGAATAGTTAGTATTCCTGAGTCTGAGTATTTTTTGTAGCTTTGTAATGAGGAGAGTAGTATATTTGCTTTTGCATGAGCCTCTTTATACAGATATCAAGTGTCTGGAGATACAATGAAGAAAAACCAACTGCAAACCCCAGCAAATACATGTTCAACTATGTGTGTCTGCTTGATGAGGTATTATATAGCATTTTTATATAGCAAGTTATGGAAACTTGCAAATGCCACCTGAAAGATGTACTCCCCTATGTCAAAATCCATGTGGATGAGTTGTTTGTGGGGTCTTGATATACACTAGTTACATAAGCAGTGAAGAATATATGTATGGGGCACGATGGGGTCATAATGTCTGGTGCCTAGACACTCTCTCCCAGAGACACAAACGTATTATATAATTTTTTTTCCTATGGATTCCCTGAGGAATAATAATACAAAAAAAAAGAGATTTGTGCAAAAAAGAGATGTCTTTGTGCTCCAATTGCAGTGTGGAGAACTGCTTCCAGTAATAGAGTGATTCATTGCCTCCTGCATGGCAGCCAGCAGCTGGACTTGCATCAGTAAAGAAAAAAGAGAGAGAAGAAAGAGACACAGAATGAAGTGACCACTTAGGTTAAAATCCCACACAACTGTTGCCATACACACAGCTGTGACTGAAGTATGCGTCAGCCTCTGAGGATCTCTTTAGCCCCCGTTACCAATGTTTCCATAGTAACCTCCATCACACTGTGTCGGAGGCTGGGGATATCCCGGTTACGTAGCAGTACATGGCTGAATGAGGCAGCAAACACAGCCGTCGTTTCCGTGGTGCGTATTGTTATGGAGCTAGGTTTCTGTAAATAAATCTAACTTTTTTTTTTTTCACTGCTGCATGATGTACTAAGAATATTGAGCATTGAGAGTCAAACTTGGAAAATTCCCGTAAGCACCCAGCTGGGTCTATTCTTGTGTTCGTTTCCTTGAAAACAAAACAAAAATTGCGATAGTGTTAAAAAAAAATTTTTTTTTTAAAAAGTGGTTAGGCATCTCACCTTGAACTTGTGCTCATAGTTCTCTAGCGCCTCCATCACCATACACACAGCCTCCATAGAGCGTTCCAGGCGCCCATCCACGCCGTTAAAGCGGTACATGCTGCCCGACACATCAGCTAGCAGACGTAAGCGCTTGGGCTTCTGCTGAGGTGTGCCCGGCTACGAGAAGAGACATAGTTTCCCGTCAAGAAATATTAAAGATAAAATTATTAAACTAGATTAAGTGAACATTCATCTATTTAGTACATTTCTAGGTTTGCTCAGGTTTCATTCTAGAAAGCGAAAAAATAAATAGTGCTTTGCATTTGTTTATTTACTAGGCAGTTAAAAAGAGAGAAACTGCTTTTCTGAGCTCAACTCTGCAATTTCATAAATGCAAAAATAAAACAGTAAAACATCTGATTTAAAAGAAGGTTGTACATCTGGAAAAGATGCATCTGTCTGTGGGAACTGTAAACACAATCAATCCTGAACATTTGAATTTCCTGAAGTGAGTGCACACTGGGTACCAAGAGAGCTCAAAAGATTTCTAATCTTTTGAGTTAAAAGAATGTTTTGACACAAGCAGTCCAATCATGGCTCCGGCATACTGAGGAAACTCTCTACCTTGATGGCAACTAAGTGTTAGTGACACTCTGGGATAAGGGAACTGGTGTAGCAGGGGATTATATACTGTACATATGGATAGTTTCACTCTTATAACTGTGCTCTGTAATTCTATAAAATCAAAAGTCCTGGTTTGACTTGAACGTCCCTCAACAGTAAGCCATAAATATTTATTTCCATAAATATTGAATAAGATGATGAAAATATATGTCTGAACTTTAGCTCAAGTAGATTTTTGGATACAATAATTTAACCTTTAATTAAGTAGGAACTTAACACAAGTACGCATGAGTACACTTTTCTTATCTCTTTCATTTTTCCTGTCCGGGTTTGTGCTATTTGTAGAAACAGGACTGCTCACGGGTGGCAGTGGCAACACGATGCAATCCTATTAGCAGCTGCACCACTCAGGAACCCATTAAAGACATTAAAATGTTTTAAGATGGTATGCAACCCTCGTAAAAACCAAAGCCAGAAGCTGAATGCCTTCAAGACCAAATGTGTTCATAAAAGTGTGAGTGCACTCTGGTAAGTGTGAGGCTTTCAATCAGTTGGAGCTATTTTGTCCAAACTTCCTTTTGGTCGGGTCATTTTCAGCACCACAGACAGAACAGACAGAACAGATCTGCAATTTCATAAATGCATCTCTAACCTCTGGCTCCAGCTCTCCTCTACGTTTGTAAATGGCTTTCTCTCCAGTCAGGCCATCAATGATTTTGGCATCATCCAGCTCCCCCAATGCCTGGTTCTTCAGCCACTGCCTTTCCTTCCCTTTAGCCTGTAAAAGAAGCGTTAAACTCATTACAAAATATTACACTCACCACCTGCACCCATAGGGCTACAGTAAAAGCAGTGATAGTGTCCATGCTGAAAAATCTAACCAATCACTCACTCAACGCCTATACCGCCTTATTCTGTATACAGCCTATCCAAGGAGTCTTAGGGTACGAGGTGGGGTACACCCTGGGCAGGGTGCCAATCCATTGCAGGGCACACACACATACACACACTCCGGGCAATTTGGGAACGCGAATTAGCCTAATCTGCAAGTGTTTGGACTGTGGGAAGAAACTGGAGTACCCGGAGTACCAAAACCTCAAAAAGTTGAAAGCGGGGCAAAACTGTTAGTTAAACCAGTTGAAAAGTAAAAATACTATAATATAGCATTTAACATCCATAAATATTTTTAAAAATTCTATATATTTATATAAAAGCTTAAGGTTGAAATATTTTTAAGACATATTTAAATGATACTGTTTGATTTGTGAATTGTGTTATTTTTAAAGTGCCCCTAAACAACAGAAGACAGATATGAGAAACACTAAAAAGAGTACAAATAAAAAGTCCCTTTCAATGAGCAGGTAAGTCCAAGGTTTCTGTCTAAGAATAAAACACCACGATATGATCGTGACCCCATGCGCATGTTAGCTATAAACATGTGATCATTGAACTGCCAAAGATACACGTCCACATCTGCTTTTCGTTTAGACTCTAATCCCCCTGGAGCTCCCTGAACTGCTGCATCATCCCACACATTGTCCTCCTGTGTCATCGTGCCAGTCACACTCAGATAAAGCAGAACAAAGTGTTACACTCACAATACAACAATGTTTTCTGTGATCCAGAGGGTAAATTATTGGCAAGCGTCTGCAATTCTGCACAAAAATACAGTGCTCTCCAGAGGCTGTCTGAATGAAAACAGCGGCATTTTCTGTGCCATATCTCACAGCTAGGAACAAAGAGCTGAGCTGCACTACAAAAACGATAAGTAGAGACTAGTCGCATCTGTTATTGTAGCTAGGGAAAAGTTAAGGCACATGGCATATCTGGTTATACAGTGTGCTTTAAATAAATGGGAACTGCAAGCTGTAAGGGCAATGTGCTTAACATAATTAAATAGTTCTTGGAAAAGAGTTCATAACTTCCTAAGACAACTAATGAGCACTCTGAAATGCTTTTAAGAACACAAATTTGAAAAAAAAGGATAAAAAATACTGTATATCAAATTTACAAATCATATCAGTACATTTTTCCACTTTTTTTACTTACTTTGTTTCTGCATCGTTTTACATGGTATATCCTAAGATTTTATAACACTGTCTGACGTTCCATAACACTGTCTGATTGGGATGAGGATCACTCAGGAACAGCCAATACGATATTATCACGATACCTAGGTGCGGATTCGATTTGTATTGCGATTTTATTTATCAATTTGTGTATCAATTTATTTGTCAATTTGTGAATAGTTTAGAGCACTAAACTTTTTCACCACCTCAACTGCAAACATATATTTAAATAAAAATTTTTTTCGAGTTTGCACAAATAAAGATTTTAACATTCAGTCACTCTTCAGAATGAAACTGGTTGGGGTTTCTGATATATCTGTAACATCTTATAAAAGTGAATAATTATACAATTTATGATAACAGAGATGCCATGTATGTTCCGGCTTGCATGAATATGAGAGGTGTGGGAATACAAGGCAAGTAAGTACAGGTGTGTTTGTGAGAAAATGGACCTAATGCAAATGCATATGCCACTATAATCATATGATTATAGACCAATGCCAAGAAAGAAAATATGCAGCTTTGTTGTTTTTCTTTGTAGTTTTTTGTGCATTCCTCTAACAAGAAGTTAGTATAATGCTTAGGTTATTTTCAGTCCTTTGTATCCTCTGAGATATGACATACCGCAGTGATGCTCAGGTGTGTAGATACAGTCATTCAACCTGTGAGGAAATCTGGTACAGGCATGTGCTGTTTGTACTGACACGTACACAAGGATGCGGCAAGTAATTTCGACTAAGCCTGAAAAAACAAGATGGACTGAAAAAAAAAAAAACGGGAAAAGGAGGGTGACCCCGTGTCTAAAGTGCTCCTGAATGTACAAGACAGAACTGGGACGAAACATCAGATATACGTGTACAGATTTACAAGCTTGAGTATTTCTGTTTTCAAGTTCACACTGGGGTGAACAGAAAAGAACATTCATGTGAGACATGTGAGCATGCTGTTTAAAAAAAACAAAAAAAAGCTTGTGTAGGTTTTATTAATTGGCAACTCCAACTTGCAAGTAGAAAAACTACCAGTATGTTTTAATATTATGCTTCAGTTGGTCACATCTAGGCTCAGCAACGTTATGTGGCAGTAAAAATAAGGAGGCTGATGACCTGAATGTACTGAATGACCTGGTTATCACATCTATAATATGCATTTTTCTTCCCTGATGGCACAGGCATGTTACAGGACTCAAACGGCAGGAACTGTTCACCAGCATAATCGAAGATAAAGGCTGTCACAAGAAATATTAGAGTGTGTGACATTTTTCTATTTGTTTATGATTATGCAGACTTTAGTACTCCTTGTAAACGGTTGTTCATATAATATATTAAATCTATAATTATATGCAAGATTATTATAGGGGGAAAACATGAGGAAAAATATGCCAAGCTGTCTGGATAGGCCATAGTTACATAAACACACTCAACTGTCAGAGTTTATTGTAGCTAATCACTGCTACAATTTAAATAACCACAGTTCAAAGAGTTATAGACGCATGGGTAATGGTGGTTAGTGTGTTGGACTGCTGATCAGAAAGTCCCCAGATTGTGCTCTAGTGCCACCGAGCTGCCACTCTTGGGCCCATGAACAAGGACCTTCACTCTCAACTGCTCAGATACAATCAAACATCGAGCTGACAACTTGACCCTGAAAGAAACTCTTTATAAGACGTAATAAATTGTTGGTGACAGAATAAGACATTGGAAGACAAAGAGAAGTGAACAAACACTCAGATGGAATTTCTGACATGATATTTTCCCAATAACACGTCTATGTTTGAGCAGAACATGTCAGGGAAGCTTCCAGCAAGAAATCTGATCCCCACAATCATTGCTCTGTCTTGCTGCAAAGGGAATCCCCAGGAGTGCTGCTGTAAATCCAAGACACCCCTCACCAAGCTGCTTCAGCACACCACATGACCGGGTGTCCACTGAGAGGTCACTCAACAAAGCAACAATAGCACTTAGTTTGGCTTAGTGATAGGGGATAATTGTTTCATGACCTAAGGGGGAAATTCAGGATGAAAAGAGAAGCAGCTGTGATAGCAGCAATGTGAGGGTGTGTGTGTGTGTGTGTGTGTGTGTGTGTGTGTGTGTACGTGCATGTTTGTGTGTATGTGAAAGGAAGCAAAGGAAATAACACTCTTGGAAGTACTGCGTACACCCTATGGGAGAGCCAAGATGAGATGTTTACCTGCAGGCTGTCCAGAATGATGCGTAGGGACTGGACCTGGCGCCGGACAGCTCCGGAAAAACGCTCGTATGTGGCGGCATCATACTCGCTCATCTGAATCTCCTTCAACCTGAAACACACAGGACTTCCATCATACACACCAGGACACTCAGAAACTGCACAAACACTCCTAAATATCTTGCAAGTTTGTTCGTTTATTTATTTATTTATTTTTGTTAAAGATATCATCTATATTTATGATAACATCCATTGTAATGTGACAAGTCAGATTAAACTTATATAATTCTAATGAAACAGCACTTGAATAGATCATATATTTATTGCATTTTTTTTGTCTAAAGTTTAATCCACTTAAATACTTGGTTCACATCTAAATCTAAATCACCAGTTGACAACACTGGCCTCTATAGAGTTATCAATCTCTATTCTTGTTGGTAGATCAGTACAGATCTACAGCCAGGTTTCACTTGTTTTAGATTCTACATAGTTTGAACTTCAGTGGAGTCATGTGTTAGAGGGTGGACTCGGGCCAAGGAAAACTCGCTCGGGGCTGCCATATGATGATCGCAGTGATACAGCCATCTGTCAGCGCGACCAGCAAGGCCACCAGTGGCAGCACGCTCTCAATACTGTTCCTCCTCAGTTTGTTCTGCTCTCTATTGCGTGTGTGACTGCAGAACTGACGGCTCTGTGTAATTCCTTCAGCAGGTATAAGTGGCTGGCCAGGTGACATCTAAAACCAATAATCCCTAAAGACTTGTGTTAATCCTACAATACTTCAATCCAGGCAGAGCAGAACCATAAGGGCATATGTGTGTGTGTGTGTGTGTGTACATGTGAGAGATGTCTGAAGTCATAGAGGGGAAGCAGAGCCTAACGTACACAGAGTAAAGCAGGGAGCAGCTTTTAGCTTCTCCACAGATGAGATTACAGGACGGTCTCATCCCGTCACCTTCATCTTCCACAGCCAACTGGAGCAGATGTGCAAAAAGCCATTAAGGAAGTTGCGCTGGCAGATTGTAGTGAGACTTTAAAACTATGAGAAATGATACGGGTTAGGGACTGATAACCTCTATAGTGTAAAACAGTAGCAACAGCTGTACCTTCTCCTTCTTCTGTCTTTTTGTTTTCCCGCATGTGCTGTGTCTGAATCTCACACTCGCATACACATATTTAAGGCAGTTAATGGCCATGGGTTTCCTGACTGGCCTCAGAAGCTCACATTCTTTGAGTAGTGCTATTGGAGAAGGGACAGGCCACGCTGCTATTTTCTGCTGAATTCCAGACCTGTCCACAGACCACAGTGAGACCGCCAGTGTGTGTGTGTGAGTGAGTGAGAGAATGTGTGTGTGATATAGAAATGGAAAGTAAAACTTCACTCTGGGAGGATCTATATTCTGCTGAAAAGGTGAGAACAAATTGAGTGTTGTTCGATAGTCTGTCATCACTCTTTTCTACAGAGTGGCTCACATTGTGTAACTACAGGTGTTTTTTTTGGCAGTTTTATATGTTACACTCAAACACTAAGATAGATATAATCCCACTTCCTGTGAAAACCGACCCAGCGAAGCAAAACCTGAGATTTAGCGGTTGAGAACGTGACAAGAAGCAGACAGAATATAAAACAGGATATAACGCATTACCACATGAATATCCTGAAGTCACACACAAACTGACAGAATCATTAGCATCGAAACCAATGCTGCAATATGACTTATTTACTCAGAAGTGTTCCAGTAATAATGCAATCTAAAAGATGTTGCTTGCTCATGTCACCATACTGAAGGTGACCCTGTATGTGAGTGTAACGCTTGGCTCTGTACATGTATGGATCTGGGTGTGAAACTTGTTTTAGATGTAAAGTCTTGTGGACATGAGACACACAAATGAGAAAACAGGCAAAAACAGAAGCCTCCTTCAAATCCAATCCCTCTCATCCTGCACTCAGTGGCTTCTCTCTCCTACTCACACACACATCTAGTCGCATGAATTGCAGTATTCACAGGGTGCATTTTTGGAATAGCTGGCTCTGGTTGAGCTCCCTAGGGCTTCACTCTTCTGTAATCGACTGATGAGGCTCTGCATTATACACACGTCCATACACACACATGTATACACCGGAAAGAGAGGCACTGGAGTCCTGAAGCCCTCACTGTTCAGAAAGCCGAGAGATTAGCACTTGATCGTAAACTCTCTCAAAGATCCTCTTGGTGTATGAGGGCACCAGGAGAGTAATGAATAAGTATACCTTTCTTTAAAAGCCTTCTCGCCCATTTCTCGCGCAGCTCTCTTGACTTCATCAGGCACAGCATCTTTCTCAGCCTGGGAGATCTGGTAGACTTTGTGGCCAGCATCTAAACGGTAGGGACCTCCCTTTCCCCCGAGGCCTGCTGTGTCTCTGCCCCCTACAGGATCACAGAATTAACCTTTAAATAATAATTCTATACATTTTTTATTTTGTAAAACCTGTAGGACTGTAGTAAATAATTTCTCCCATTCCTAATTCATTAAATTAAATTAGAATCGAATTAGATTTGTTAATCTACCTGTGCCTCCTGCCCACTGATTACCCCCTACGTGAGGGGCATTCATGGGGTCAATCTTGCCATGTTTAGGTGCGCTGACATCAAGGCTGCTGTCCCTCTGAATAGTGATCTGAAAAATATTAATTTTAAAAAGTCTTCTTTATAGTATGTCATTTCATCAGTATTGTTATTCCTTCTATTTGCATGGCACATAAGCATGATTGCTAATAAATAGGGAGGATGGCACAAGACAAAGTTTTTCAAGAAGAGGTGTATGGGTGTGCAATTAAATGTGTATTAAAAACGTTTACTCAAGTAGGTGCAGGTCTCCACCCAGGTTTGACCTGGAACTGATATGCTGTATGCCACATTTCTACTTATCTGCACAGACCCAACTTTGGCATTCTCTCTGATCGCCCAGGACACAGAGGTTTAAAAGGAACAAATACTCACACTCGTAAAGGCTCATACACAAGTGCAGATGTCTATGACCTTATACACTCCTCTCTCTCCCCTGCTGAAAGATTCTCGGGGCTAAAACAGCAGAATTTTTTTTAGGGTCTCATCATGATCTGCAAATTCAGTTCTTACTGTTTATTGGCTAAGCTCTAGCAAACCACGCTGTCAAATACTAACTGTCCTTTAATACAGTAAAGAATCTGACTAGCAAAGTTTGATAATGACTGTACCAAGAGTGGACAGAACATTTCTTGTTTTGCTGAATCATTTTGGAAATAACAGTTAGGACAGTCTACAATCTAAATGAACACTTGTCATGAGGCCCACCCAGTTTGTCCAAGCAACTGATATCAACTGCACTGAGTCATGGAGAATGGGCAACCTTACACACATCATGAACACACACAGCACACCAAACTCTCTGCAAACCCCCAGACCCCCATTAGCAATTCTATCTGAATGAGAAAGTCAACAGCAACAACAACGCAGGAACAGAAAACATGATTCATGCTGGTCTAATAGTCTGCCGCTGCGTATGCATGTTAGTGAATCACACTCATATGCAAAAGCAGCCTTAATGGGAGCAGTGCACTCCAGTCTGTGTGGACTGGAGACAAGTGTGATGAGTAGAGTCAGCATTCATAAGGTTCGCTTGCCTTGTCTGCTATTTTGAGGATAGAAATGATGATGGAGGCAGTATTAACTATATACAAGGGTTGTTCATGTTAAACTGGGTCTTGTGATGAAGCTCCTTGTGAATGAAGAAGTAAAATTTGATTTGTTTTAAAGAAGGCCATGCGTCCATGAGTGACAATCCTGGCAGAGGTGGCTCGGAGCCCATTGCAGTCGTTCCCACAAACATTCAGTGAGTGGAACTCCTGTTTCTTGAAAATCTAGACGCATCTGTCCTTGGGAACTGCACACACAATCATTAATAGACACCACCAGCACATTATAGGACCTCGACTGGAAGTTATTGCCCCATCCCTTATACATTCCTGATCTTGTGCCAAGCTATTTTCACATGTTTGGGCCATTAAAGTAGTTCCTGGGAGGCCGGTGTTTCAGACATGAAGCAGGCAGTCCAATTATGGCTTTGTGCTGAGAAAACTTTCTATCTAAAACCCAGAAGCTTTTTTTCTGTCTGGAAAGTGGTCTTTTACATAATATGCTGCTTTTCTTCTGGCCTATAGATATTCTCCTAAGATTATTTTATTTTGCTTAAATGCTTGGAAATTAGAAGTTAGTTTTTTTGTACCGACTTAATAATAAACTCATGAAATAAACATGTATAACAAAGTTTGTACGGAATTTTTTTTTAGCAGGTTGACTAAGACTTTTGCACAGTACTGCACACACACACACACACACACACACACACACACACACACAGTATATCATTTACAGCTTTTTTATTTTGGCCCTTGGTGATGGACAGTGCAATGTGACTAAATACCAATAAATTACCTTACACTTTTATTTAATTATTTATTTAATTAAGTTTGTTGCAAGGAAATGTAGGATATTTTATTGATATTTTATGCACATTGCACTGTGCATCACCAAGCCAAGATGAAACTGCTATAAATGATAAGCTATGGCCTTCACAGTCAGCAGATCTTATGCCAACTAAAACCCTGTAGGAGATTTTTTTGCCTGATGTGTTAGACAGCTCTCTCTCTCTCTCTCTCTCTCACTCTCTCTCTCCACTGGCATCATAAAAACATCAGTTGTACAGTTCAGGAGATGTGCAGAGATCTGTGCTGAGATGGCCAAAAGTTGTTCTTGTGACTTGTGGTAGCACAACAACTCTATGTTGGGTTTAACTTTTAAGGTCATAAGAGAACATAATTTTGCCTCTGAGAATTACTTTACTTAAAGAACTCAAGAGCATAATGCTAGCTGTCATTTGGTTAACTGTAGTAATTTATTAAAGCATCCAGAAGTGTCATAAAAGTCTCACAAGTCTATATGGCATGAATTATAAGCATCAAGATGGAGTTAATTTCTTTTTTGGCTGAACTTGCAGAATGTTCCATGTGTTCAGCCCATGGTCGCCAGGAGCCTCTGTATGAACCCTGTTATTAGCACAAATCTATTTAAACACATTTAAGCTATAGCAGTTAGAATACAACTGTTTCCTGACACTAAGAGTGATGCGAAAAGAAAGATAAGAGAAGATCCTTCTGAAATGTCAAAATCAGCATGACTGATGTATGTGCCTCTTGAACAGGTCACAGACATACACTTAAGGCAGATTGTAGATTGAAGATTAACCAGTTCCCCTTTAGACAGAAGTACACTATCAGCAAGAGTCTTAAGAAAGAATACAAGAAGACAGAACTGACGTAAAACCGTTGGTCAGTTATTTTTTGTGCCCAGCCAAATGCTGTGGTTAGTTGGGATTCTGATGACACATTCGAGCATCCAGTGTTTAGTCTGCTTGAGCTGAACAGTGAGAGGAGTGACAATAAAGTTCATATGTTTCTTATTTCACTAGAGCATCGAGAACAGATCATGACGTGTGTGTGTTTGTGTGTGTGTGTGTGTGTGTGTGTGTGTGTGTGTGCCATTGTGACGTGGCATTAAATTAGCCATGAAATTTTTACCATGAAGTCACAACTTTCTCTGTCCCGCCTGCACACTAATGTCTGAACACACACTTTAATGGAACACTGGAACGCAGATGAGTTTAGTTACAGCCGTGGATATGTTATCTTTTGCTAAAATCAGACAACACAGTTTGTGTAGTGCATAAATGATTGATCTGTGGTTATATGTATCAACAAAATACATCACACACTCACAAGCCGTCTACACATGCTCACAGACAGTGGGTGAGAATTAGCCAGGTGTGTTTAACCACAACAACTGTGGAGGGCTAGCCCTTTTGTTTTCTTCATGCGTCAATAGAATGAGCTCATTCAGATAAGACCCGGCTCTCCTGCAGTGCCTCGAGGCAGAGAGAGGCACTGAGAAGAAAGAGGGAACGAAGACAGAGAGACGGATAAAAAATCTGCAGAAGCCTAGAATAAGATTGAACAAACAAAAAGACATTCCAGCAGTATAACTGTCCTACATGATCATATTACAAATCTACAAAAGAAAATCCAATAAAGAGAAAATCCATATAATTTTAAGGGTTAGGATTAAAGGTCTATAACGCAGACCACAGTGTGACATATGACTAGAGCATGATCAAGAGCTTTGGACCAATGGGAAAATGCTATACCACATTCAGACTGAGGATTTTTTAGGCCACACTTGCAAATGGCATCAACGAGATGTCTAAAAGTGGGCCAATCTTCTAAATTAAGCATAGAAGCCTTGTTAATGCACATCTTCAGATCAGTCACTCTGGATGAATTTATAGGTCATTAAAGATCAAAAAGGCGACGGATAAGAGTACTCATAATCCCATAAGCACACACATTCTCACATTTCGTCTCCCTAAATGCCCTTTAAAATTCTTACTCCAATGATCTCAGAACTACAAAAATGAATCTGTTGTAGTAGTAGCTGTAGTGTCTTGTGATGTTGTTCTTTTGTGGTTGTAAAAAATGTTTAGTAAATTAAATGGGAATAATTGGCTAATATGAATAAAAATATCTTGTAGACACCTCAATCGGAACAGTTATTGTTGTTGGAATAAATACATCCTTTCCACACTTATTTGTCCCACTTTCACTTTCATCTACGGGGTCTCTGGCTGAGGAAAGGGCTCTGACTGGCTCACCATTTTATATGTAATAAAGTATCCAAACAATCATAGATAAGACTGAATTCTTTAACCAATCACAACGCAGATGGCTGGCAGTGACAAAAGATGAGAAGGCTAACCTAATCTCAATGTAGGAGGAAAATCTTCTCCTTCTGTTATTTTCCAGCACATTAATCAGAATCAGAAACTGGTTTTATTTAATCAGTTTACTGGTTAAGGGTTTGATTCCCACCTCTGTGTGTGTGGAGTTTGCATGTTCTCCTTGTGCTTGGTGGGTTTCCTCCAGGTACTCAGGTTTCCTCCCACATTCCAAATATTAGGTTAACTGCCGTTCCAAAATTGCCTGCAGTGTGTGTTTGTGTGCGTGTGTGTACGTGTGTGCACTGTGATGGATTGGCAACCTGTCCAGTGGGTACCCTGCCTCGTTCCCTAAGTCTTCTGGAATAGGCTTAAGGAACCCTCCAACTCTGGACAAGATAAGCGGTATAGAAGATGAATGAATGAAGAAATTTAGTTTGTAAAAAATGTAGCTAATGTTTCAAAAAGATACAGGACAGAAGGCTGTTTTTTTTCATTACCTGTACTTTTTTCTCTTGTGTAAGGGCTGGGTCGAATAGATTATTGTTTTTTAGGCTCTATTTCTTTCAAGTTTCAAGTTTTTTTATGGCCCAAAGTCCTAAAATCTTAAACGTCCAAGCAGTTAAAACCTGTCTAGAAAATACAACTGTTAATACATGTTAACAGTTTTTAAATTAAAATTAATACAACCCTATTGATCTTTAAACAAGTGTTCAGTGTTGGTGGTCGGCTTTGGCTGGGCGACAAGATCACTTGCCTTGCTCAGAACATCGTCAGAACCATTTCACATATGGAGGTATTCTGTTATGGACTGCATGAATAATTAAACTGCGCTTAATATAATATTATGTATTTACCTAATACCTGGTATTCGTAAAGCAATTTACATAATCACTGTAAGGGCTTGATATCTACTGCTCTCCAAGGTCACACACTGCATACTCGAGACGTTTGCACTTTCAGGCCTTGCAGTGTTTGCTCACACAGCGGCGTCTGTCTGCACTGATATGTAAAGAGTTGAAGTGTACTAAAACATACAGTCTGGCCTCTGTACAGAGTATTTAGGGAAATAAAACCAGCGCATTCTTATCCAAGGGGCACATACAGGTTAGGTGTTTAAACTAAGCCAATTCAAATATTAATCAAATTGTAGAATTTACAATTATTTACTTCTATACTGTAATTTTATAATGCAAAAATGATGATAAATTAAGGTTAATGCTAAAGTAGTTAAGAGCACTGTCGCACAAATTATAAATGTAATAATGTGTAATCTTAGCAATCAAACTGGACATCTTATTTGACTGAGTTTTAAGATTCAGTTTCATCATCTCTAGAAAGTGAACTACAGTGGCTTGCAAAAGTATTCGGCCCCCTTGAACTTTTCCACATTTTGTCACATTACAGCCACAAACATGAATC
>JAOVVB010000049.1:14017911-14037970 GCA_028570985.1 Heterobranchus longifilis
ACTAGAATTAGGTTAAGAGCCATGTAGTGTTGTGCATTATATTGATCGAAATCACATTATGGACCTGTTTAATTATTTGATCGCAAACGGTTGCGATTTATCACAGGTAATATTTGCATAGTAGAAAATTCATGTAGATTTTGTCAATAATGTAAATACCTAAATATTTTCAGGTGATAAATAAATATTGTTAAACCTCCTCTTGGTGAGATCATTCGTGCCATTATTTGGTGTTAGCCTAGAAAAATATATTTGAACACAAAATGGTACATTTAATAGTTAAATATCGCAAAATGATCGCAGTGTAATTGTGCTGCCCTGGAACCACTCAACGCATTCCTAATTCCTGCAAGAATAGTGGTAAACCGTGACTATAAACAAAAAAATGATTAATGACAGTGGTGGGAGATCACTTGAATGCTTCGATGGATGTTTTTCTTTGCTGATGGCGTAGCTACAGTATATTCCAGGACTCAAATAGTGAAAGAGTGGTTCTAGGACCACGAGGAATTACTTTCACATAAGAATGTGCCACGACATTGCACAGTATAATCAAAACTAAATGTGGTCAAATATATTGTTGTTGGTCTTTTCGATGCTCCCATTGAGGGCTCACCACAGCGGACCACCCGATCCACACAATTTGGCACAGCTTTTACGCTGGATGCCCTTCCTGACACAACCCCCCATTTTATACAGGCTTGGGATCAGCACTGCATCTAGTGCCTGGAGTCTAGGCATTAGGTGGTAATTAAACCTGGGTCTTCCGCCTGGTAGGCGAGAACCTACAGTACCACTGAGCCACCAATGACCAGCCTGGTAATATATTAGTTTTTCATATTTTGAATTGTTTCTCAAATAAATATATGGACTTAAACTATTTAACCCTCCCTTCAAACTTATAATTAACCTATACACACACTGGTCATCTGTTGGCTCAGAGAAAGATAGCATCCACATTATTAGAGAATTTGACTCCCCATTATTCTGAATTGACTGGTGAAACAACATGCAGTTACTAATGGATTGCACAACACCAGCAGGTGTGATTAACGATGTAACAATATGATTGTTTTGTCTGTGTTTTTTGCATTTGTTTTTGCAAGACTCATAAAAACCCACCTGCTCCTCATGAAGCACCACCTGGCCTTTAAGCGGGCTGCCCAGCGCAGCCACAGTGATGAAAGGCTGCCACACTCCGCTGATGGTGCGAGGAAAAACATCATACAGCTCAATGCACTGTAGTGTGTCTGCCCGCTCATGCATGATGTACAGTGACACAGGGTTACACATCGCCACATAAATCACATCTGCAAAAAAACAACAAATTAGTTCCCAATATTTCAAGATTCAGCCATTTTGGATGAACGTAGACGTAGTAAAGCCACTGGATATGCAGCATCTTGAGGATGCTAAAAATTTTCTGAACCAACTGTTATTAAAGCCATTATATTTATTATATAGTTAACCTTTTTGACTATGACTTTGATTTGGGTGGTTTGGGTTTAATCTAAAGCTTAATAACTCAAAAACAAATAGAACTATAAGTAATGTGACATCATTAATAATTAATATTTTTCACTGTTGATGAGATGAACTTGTGGCACACTGCATCATCAATATCATCAGTCTGCATGGATTGTTACTTTTCTTATGTTCTACTGTCCCAGCTAAATCTCAAGGGCAATCACACCTTTGCAGTCACTGCTTCCTGACTGTAGATAAAAATACCACTATGCTTTAGTTGTACTTCATGTTACAAACTTTAATTTGGTAATGTTGGTGCCTGAGTCTGTTGTATCTGTTCTTATATTTTTTAATGATGGTATAATTTACATTGCTAATATTTGTGAATAAAATACGGTCAATAAATCCAGCATCTTATCTTGCCGCCTACTGGATGAGTAGGGGAATTTTCAAGATTCTAAACCATTTATTCACCTTGACTTCCTACTGTACTACAAGCCTATCTACAACCCTACCCTGTTTAACACAGCCAAACTAAATCCTGTTCGACTGTAATATAAACAATCTATCAACAGCCTCTACTTTTATTCCAGCGAAGTGTTCTCAGGTCCTCTGGCCTACCGTTATCGGTGCTGATGTCACAGACGATGTTGACTTCATTCATGGGGAGCTGCCAGTGTGCGTACTCCTCTGTGAAGCTTATGGCTCTGGCCTCGTGCCTCTCCAGTGGATAACCCTGTACTCTTAAAAAGACTGGGCCCTGGAGAGTACCATGCATCTCTGTCACATTAACTGCACAACATTACATTACACTGGAAGAGTTTTGGAATTAGCAGTGATGTCCGATACCTTGATTTCTATATGATGGGACTCAGTAGGACACAGCAGTTTTCGCTGTGTCCCTCCACCCTGGTTAATACTCCAGTATCCAGCCATCTTACAGTCTGGTAATGGCAACCTTGAAAAGGGAGAATATTGATTTATCTTAACCGTACAGAAATCCTGAAATCCAGCCCATCCATCATGTTTTAGTCACAACAATCACATATTCATCAACTTCTGTAGCAGAAGAAGGATACAAATAAACCAGCATGCTTATGAAAGTCTTTAAATTACCTAACAGCACAATTGCTTCAGTTTTAATGAGTTTTTTTAATTTCTGCGTTTCTCTGTGAGTGCAGTGAGATAGCACACATCAAGCTGTTTCTGAATTTCTGTTCTGCTAATTCCATCTGCCCACAACTGTTCAGCTGTTCACCAGAAGGGACTACACTGCCGTGCTTGAGATCATCCAAGTAAAAATACTGTTCCTAGCGTAAATTATGTATTCTTTTAATTATAATATTGAACTTGACAGATATTCATTAAGTATGAGGGTGAGTCAAAAAAATTTCTGCGCTCTATATAATTTGGCTATAGAATTTATTTTGTTATTTTATTGTCTTTTAGAAAATACAAAAACATGTTTTTTTTTACATAATCTCCTTGCCTTCCAATACACTTGTGTACATCTGTCAACAAGCTTGCACTTTTCCTCATTAAAAAAAAGCTTTAGGCTGAGCTGTGAGCCAGAAATGCACCATTAATCTTCATCTTTGTAGGGCTGCTTTCATGGGACCAAACAGGTGCAGTAAGATCAGGTCTAGAGGGAGAATGCTTTTGCAGAGTTTTGACAGTGTGGGCAGAAGTGTGCGGACGTGCATTGTGATAAAAGATCACAACGCCCTAGGACAGCAGTTATCTGTGTTTAATCCAAAGTATAGGCTTCAGCTCGTTAATAAGCAGCTAAATGTAACAAGCACTGTTGATTGTTGAATCTTTTCCTAGAAATGTTCCAATACTGGCCCTTGAAAATCCTAGAAAACTGTAAGCATCAATTTTCTAGCTGAATTTGTTTTGGTCGGTTTAGGATTTTCCACTCCATACACTGCCATTTACTCTCAGGCTTGTAGTGATGAACCTTCACCTTCCTTAGAGTATCAACTCAAGTTTTGTTTAAAGATATCCAAACACATTCTCCATACTGTGCATAAAGTCTTTGATAAATAATACCACCAGGTGCACCCTCAGACCACAAAAAACAAATCATTGTGAAATCACAAGTGGGGCATCCATTTTCACTCGCACCGCAGTTACAAATGAACTGATGTTGCACAGCAGTGACTGGGGAGACAGTAGCCATGAACGAAAGCACTGAAAAGACCAGTATAATATAACCAGAGCACAAATCTATAATTTTTGACTCACTCTCCTATTTCTATCTCTTTTTTTTAGTTAAGTTGAGATTTCATCCAATCCAAAAGAAAATACTTGTTTCTTCATGGTTTTAAAAGAATGATCAAAAGGAATTATTTGACTTTGAAGAACTTCAACATTACAAATTCTGAAATAAGACAAACATGAGACGAGAAGAAACAAATATTTTCCTTTATTAAATGCCAAGAACTTTATGTACACTAAGGAACAATGGACAAGTGGGCACGTCAGTGTTATTGCAAATAATTTCACTTCAATTCAGAGGTAGAAAAAATAGCAACAAATTGCATGACAGTAAATTACAAATAAATACAACTCATTTAAAGCCTTTACAATGGATGCACTTGCTAAACTGCTACAGCTTACATACTATGTAACGATTGCACTGATTATCACAGGGACTTGTAAGTCAGCGTACTGGACTCTGAACTACAGTTGGAATAACACTAGAATTCTTGCTATGATTCCTGTGTGAAAATAGAGCAAGTATCTTAAGTATGAGGTTAGTTAAGAAAAGCTGCATAGTAGCTTTTCGATAATGGTGTCAGTACACAACCTGTGGACCTTTAATAACATGTTAGAGAGAATCCAGGGTTCTTACTCCTTGGCCAGATGAACGCTGGTTGGTTTGGCTCCGATAGGAATGCCATGCTTGTGCAGAGCAGCAATCAGAACCTCCCTCATGTCCTTGTTGTAGGAGTCAAAGTCAAACACATTCCTCACTACGTTAGCCAGGCCTTCATCTGGAAATTTCTATCAGAGATGAATATAAAGAGCTTAATTAATTAACGTTTTTTCAGTGATTTATTTTGAACGAGTCACATTGCTGTCTGGATGACGTAAAATAAAATAACCTACTTGTGAAAACATTCTTTCCTCAACACACAATATGTACAGTATGTTTTTGTGTAAAAAAATGCTTGATAAAACTATGAGGAGTTCAAGGTCGATAAAATGTTGTGGTGAATAGTGTGGCAGGTGCCTAATGAGGGATGCTTGGTGAGAGAGCTAAGGACACTGCTGTCAATACCACCCCTGCTGACTCTGATACTGATTTATGTCCCTCTATGTTACCATGACGACACACTCACATTGCCCACACAGGAGTGACTGGGCAAATGTACCATTAAACTTAAAATAGGCATTTGCACTAAAGGCAGGCATGTTAGCCACACCTGACACCAATTCTGACTCAAAATGTAGGTTTTGAGCTGGGGGGGATTACAGAATGTCAAAAACAGGAAATCTATAAATAAATCGAAGAACATTTAATGTCCAGGTATATATTTTGTATGCTCTGAGATGACCCAATTGTGCTGAGCATATTGTACAAGACACCACATAAGCATTTTTCTGTTTCTTCATTATCAAGACTGCATTGGATCAATAAGTGAAGAACCTCTTATTGTGGATTTCACACGTACTGCTCTGGGGTTACGTGACCTACACTGAGAAATCATCAGATACTGAGATCACATCTAAGGTTACAAGCCAACAGAAAAAATAGTTCATTGGTCTATGTGTCGGTTTATGTGCCATTATGATATACAGGTCGTTTTTTTTCCGAACATACATGAAACAAGATTCAGTTTCAATTCAAAGATTATTCCAGAGAAATTTCCTATTATCATCAGAATTTATACAGAAAAATAGCATAAACTGCTAAGGAAGTTTAATAATAGACAACCCATTGTCAGTATTGAGAAGGAGCTCTATAGCTAGGAGAAGGTGTGTATTCCAGACCGGCAGTACAATACTGTTTTGGATGTCCTTGTTTTGTACCTGTAGGTGTTTGACAATGTTGACCACCTCCCGAGTGGAGTACGGGTAAGTGATGGTTCCCTGATCTGCCATGGCACGCAGCTCTCCAAATGCTGCCACGAGTTTCTGGAGAACTGCATCAGGAACATCAGGTCCATATTGCTTTAGCATAGCCAGCTCTGCCTTAGGCTTTGGATTGTCCACTGCATGACAACTAAAGATGTCACCTAACACAAATATCAATATCCATATTAGATACATCATATTTGATAGAAAGTTGGTGAAGTTAATGATTTAAAACTTAATATGTTCCCTCACTTTAAATGATTCCTTCCAAAACATGGCACTCACACTGGATACTTGTGACTAATTGGCACCTCCCTGAACTAACTGACAGGCATTCACTTTTTTTACATACCCTGGGCCATTACCAAGAAATGTTTCTTCCATTGAGAAGACATTTTCCCAAAGCAGTCTGAAATTCGAGGAGAACCTTACCAAATATCACAAAATGTCACTTTTAATAGATATGTTGATTCAAAATTTGTGTTGTGTATTACCACAAGCTAGGTATTTGAAAGCCACAGACTTATGAACAGGTAATGGTGAAGACATAATTGACAAAATACTAATGAAAGTCTAAAGTGACAAAAATACAAAAAGATCGTACACTTAGGGTTCTTGTAGCCATCTTCATGAGGAAGTCACATGGAATGTTTTTATTCCACGATTTAAAAATACTCAGAAATAAATTCATACAGGGCCACTATTTATATTTGTTTTAACTGTTCTCTAGAATAAACCTTTAATATCAAGGAAAAACCCTGCATTTAATCAGATGTGTGTGCAGTGCCAGATGTCTCACCAAGAGCTCCAAAGAAGTCGTTTCCCAGGAAAGGAAATCCTGGTCGATTAGCTAAAACTATCATGCGAAAGTCTGGATGCATGGTTATAACATTGGCTCTCCCATCTCCTTCCATGGGATCTAGAGAGAGAGGAAGAAAAATGAGTCTCCTACTTTAGACTAATATTTACATAAAGCAAAAAGCAATCCTTCCCACTCTATTACCTGACACTATTCTTCTGCCATCAGCCAGGATCATCTCTCCACTCTCCACCAGAGTCTTCAGGATACAGGTGACATTAGTGGGAGCTTTATCTGCCTCATCTATTACCAGAATGTGTCCCATCTTTACAGCCTTCACCTTCACACCAGCACATGGAAACAAGCAGAGATAAAAGGGTTCCATTTTCATAGCACTAACACGTAGTCATGACGTGCTGGCTTCACTGGCTGCAATTAATCTCACAAAGGATGTCCGACATTTCACTTTGAAACCACAGCAAGTTGACGCAGTTCGCGCAGGAAATAGGACAGTGTACAAGTACAGGTATAATTCTTAAAAGCATGAATGGGCTGCTAACTTAAGTATCTACTAATATATAAAATATTTTTGATGAGATGTATTCCGACGGGTCTCCTTTTCATTTGATACAGATTTAGCTTGTTTTATAACCCATCCCAGATCATTTACAGGTGGTGTTTTATTCTTCAGCTGCTGCCATTGTGTCAGCACATTATAAAACACTGAAAAGGATTCCATGCTTTGTGAGCACTTTAAAGCTGACTCTATTAATACTCGGAGAGCTGCAAGGAGCACTATTTGATGGGCTAAACTCAGTTGTGAGAGGTGAAAAGAAGGAAGCGGCTCTGTATTAAGCTGAGGCATCATTAAAACCTAATTGAAAAGGACACCCACAACTACCACAGTACACCTAAATGTTGCCAACTCATACTAACAAGACACCAAATAAACTAGAGAGAATAGGAGTCTGGTGGATCGGTACACACTGTTCACTGGCTCACTTATGAATCTTTAACACACTTTTTTTTACTGGACCAGAGCATCTTTAGAGGGGGTGCCTGGCAACAAGAGTGCTCCTCTTTTGGAGCTTGGGAAAAGATCAACTAATTATTCACTATGTATTAATGTCAGTAGGGATGGCACTCTTTCCTGCTTTGCTTTGGTTTATGAGCATTACCTGAAAATTTTCTTGAGAACCGTATCCATCTGAGCAATACAGATGAGGAAATGATAGAGCTAAACAGGCTAAAGTTCTAAAGGACTAAATTGCTGCAACTCTGTTTATATTTGGATGAAGCAAATGCTGTTTACCATTGGCACATTATAATATAACTCTTACTGACACTACTGAAGATCATGTGTTAATTATAAAGATTAACACATTCAGGGTGGATTTTCTTTCAAAACCAACCTTACTGCATTAGACTTTCATGGAACAGAAAATATAATTTTACAGTGTTATGTTTTTCTGTAGTCTTGAGTAGGTTATTGTAAAAGGACACTAACCAGAGGAGAATCCTCATAAACAATGATCCCATCCCTCACAGATGGCTGAAGAGTCAACGTCTGGACTGTAGTGTCTCTGTATGAACCAAGAGTAAAAAGAATTCATTAGTAAGTACTATACAACGTGTGTTCAAGTCAAACCGGGAATAACAAAACACCGTTATGAGAGTTAAAAACTAGCTTTATTTCACTATATAATCCCCTGCTACACTAAGGCACTTATCCCAGCGTTTCACTAGTGCTTAGATAGCATCAAGGTAAAACGTTTTTTCAGGTATCCATGATTGGACTACCTGCTTCATGTCTGAAATGCTGGCCTCCCAGGAACTCCTTTAATGGCCCACACATGTGGAAATGCCTTGGAACGAGGTCAGGACTGTACAGCGGATGTGGCACTAACTCTCAGCCAAATTCCTGTAAAGATGCATGTAGTGTTGATGAATGATTGGGTGTACAGTTTCCACAGACAGATGCTTCTCTTTTGAAAGTTGGTTCAACAATTTTCAAGTATCACACATTCCACTTTGCAGAACAAATGCAGTGGGTTGGGGTCATTCGCGGGCGTACAGCCTTCCTAAAACATTTGTACCAGTCAAACGTTTCACTGCATTTAAGAGTCACCTTACTGTGCTTTTTTTTTTGTGAAGTTTTCTATAAACATTAAATAGTTTTATGCGTTCATTCACAAGAAATTCCATTGCAAGTCCCAGTTTGACTTGAACACCCTTGTGTTTTATTCCACATGTTTAGTTCCAAAATGAAAAAAAACAATGACACAGCCTGAGAATTCTTTTAAGGGACCTGTGCTAGCTCTGCATTTTACCCTTGTTCTTCATTTAATTATAAAACATACAAGTGACCCAAAACATTAATAGATAGAGTGCTCTCTCATGTCTGAAGGTCTCAGATGTGTAATATTTTTCAGCAGAGTTACTGGCATGGAGAATCCCTGAAGTGATTTCTTTGGTCTAATATTAGAGATTTTTAACAGCTAACCAGGCCAGTAGAACACAACTGACTTTCAAATACCTTTCAAAAGGATACAGCTTTAACTTAATTTCACTTTTATACACGTTCTAAAATGTGTATGTAGATGACAGTTAAGTTAGAGTCAGACTACATTTTGGCCACAATGTCCTAATTCATAAAGGATGAAAATAATTACTTGACCTGTGCTACAAGGAACCAGCTTTAGTCAAAGCACAGAATATGATCAAAGATTCTTAGAAAATTAATCTACCACTTAAACAGTTTAAAGCCTGATACTAATATCTTAACAAAAATAAATATAACATACTGTATGACTAATCCCCTAGGGACATAATTAAGGGACAAGTATTTCACATCTTCTAGTATTAGAAGCAAAGAAACAATTTCTGAAACAGGCTTCTGGATACAGAAAACATTTAATGTACCTGTGAAGTTGCAGATATTCTCTGGGTCTGTTCATTAAATACAGGAATCTGTCCACAATTTTGTTTTTCCCCACACCCTGTCAAAAAAAGAGAGCAATCTTACGGCTTTAATGCAAATCATACAGTAGACATGCTTTCATTAATTTTATAATGTAGTAAAATATAAATACGAGTACAATCATATTTATCAACACAGACTTTTAAAGAATCCTAATACTGAAGAAGCAAAGATAAGTTTTTTGTTTAGTTTTTTTACTGAAGATAAGATAAATTAGGATCAGCTTTATGTTACCAATGCGTGTGAGCCCAGGGTGCATTGTGACAGCTGTGATCATGCCACCCCTTCCATCCGGAGTTGAAGCACTCCCTCCAGGGACAGAGAAGTCAACTATAGTAGGGAGTGGGCGAGTGTACACTCACTGTAAGGCATAAGGAGGTCTAGTTCTCTGGTTCACATTGTCCCTTAGTGTTTAGACCTCTGCTCTGCATTTAAAAACCACAACTTGGTCTCATGACTCAAAGTCACACTCCTCCCAGGAGTGTGCTAATAAACTCTCACTGTTCCACTAGATTGGGTTAGGGAGACGCTCACTGAATGCCTCGGACCAGACTATCATCATTCATTCCATTATGGATATTATTCTGAGCATCTAAAAGTGTTTATGTGCATTTATTTTGATATTTCTCATATTTACCTGATTGCCCACCAGCAGCAGGTGTTCCCCCAACAAAAAGTCCTTTAGCATGTCCTCCATAATCATCATGTGCTGCAGCGAGAAGGTCACAGGCATTATACAAAAGTTCCTAATACTATAGTACAAGTCTTCACTTTATGCACTTTATATTATTATATTCTACTAATACAGTCCATCATAGTTATTAAATAATTAATTATTTTAATTTTTTAATAATTTTTTGGGATTTTTTCCCGATTTTCTCCCTAATTTAGTCGCGTCCAATTCCTCCCAGTCACTAGGGGGCTCCCACATTAAGGCTACCACTTGCCACTTAGTCGGGAGGGCCAAAGACTGTCACGTGTTTCCTCTCAACCACGTGACGCCAGCCAACCGCATCTTTTCAAACTGCTCACTCACGCACCGTTGGGGGAGGCGTAACACACTCAGAGGACAGCGCTATCCGCTCCTTTTGCGTGCGTGAGCTCACAGACCCCCTGATTGGCTGTAGAGCCGTGATTAATGTGGGAGCAATGTAATGTCCCTCCCCTGTGAGAGAGCTCGGCCAATCAGCTCTCTCTAGACCTCCGGCTGCGAGAGGTTACAGCATCACCCGGGGATTGAACTCGCGATCTCTGGATGAAAGGGCGAGCACTTTACCACTGCGCCACTCGGAGGCCACAAATGTTTTTAAATTATAATAATAACGGTAATATGGAATTTACTCTTCACTACTGCATAAAGCCACCAAATTATTGACTCATGAATAATTGGTTGCTGTGTTAACTATTACGCATAGCAACAAAGCACTGATTGGCCAAAGTAGCCGCAGGAATTTTCAATTAGAACAGAGAGCTGTAACCTCTCGCAGCCGGAGGTCTATAGAGAGCTGATTGGCCGAGCTCTCTCAGAGGGCATGGATGAGAGGTACTTAGTGCTCCTACATTAATCACGGCTCTACAGTGTGTGGGGGCGGCGTAGTGTGTTATGCCGCCCCCAACGGTGCGTGAGCAAGCAGTTCGAAAAGATGCAGAGAAAATCGGGAAAAAAATCCCAAAAAATTATTTAAATTTTTTTTTTAAAAAACAGCAGGCGACAAACAACAGCTGTTATTTTATTAATATAACTCGACATTATCAAACTAAAATGTGGCATAATTTTAATGTGAGTTTTCTTATTTGTGATTATTTATGTTTATATATCAGTTTGCAAATTGCAAATTTACCCACCCATCCTGAACATAGTGAGTTAAATTACCTTATTTAGTTTTGCAACCAATGATGTTAGCCATTAGGACAAGTTTTAATCTCACTCACGCACTCATCGTCTATACCACTTTATTCTGTATTCAGGGTCGCAGGGGGCCTGGAGCCTATCCCAGGAGGCTTAGGGCATGAGGCAGGGTACAGACTGGACAGGCCAATCCATCGCAGGGCACACACACATATACTTACACACTCATTCACAATCAGCCTATCGGCCTAATCTGCATGTCATTGGTCTGTGGGAGGGAACTGGAGTACCCGGAGAAAACCCACTAAGCACAGGGAGAACATACAAACTCCATGCAAACAGAGACGGGAATCGAGCCTGGACAGGAATCAAACCCAGACCCTGGAGGTGCAAGGCGACAGTGCTAACCACTACACCACCGTGCTTACTACAGGTTTTAATCTATTTAAAACAATTATTGGCCATAATATTAAGTATATTTTGCATGCAGTGTTTACTATCCGCTGCCCATGATAACTTTTAGCTGGGAATAGCAACGCCTGTGATTTGCCGAAGTCGCTGCAGTCGTTAGGAGTTATCTGTCAGAATGGAGAGTGGAAAGCAGTTTGAGACCACAACACACAACCATGGATTTATCCCTTAAAATTGTATTTTATATACTGTACCATTTTTAGTGTGATTGCATTTTGTGAAAGGTTTTTCAGCTAATAGAAGTGTTTTAAAATATTTGTTTATTGTAAACCCGAAAGGTTTCATAGTTACTAATAATAAATTGATTGAATGTCTTGTTCAATAGGAAAATTACTTTTATAGTTCCCAGAGAGACACATTAGCACCATTAAGGTACAAAAGGACTTTCAAGGACAAAATTTGTACCTTTGATTAAGGTACAATAATGTACCAGCAAGTTTATAAAACAAAAGGTACATTTCGGTGGCCCATGGTACAAATAATGTCCTTGATGGTACAGACAGAATTGGTACAAATTTGTTTTTCTATATTAGGGTACAGTTCTATGCCCAGGGTACCACCCCAGGGACAATGGTTTGTACCTTCATTAGTAAAAAACTGTATCTTTATTTCCAAGAGTGTATGACAAGCTGCAAAGTGCCTAAATACACAATTAAAAAATTTGTTATGTAACTACCTTAGCAGCAACCTCATTTCCACTCTCATCTGTTCCAACTACTCAGCATTCAGCATGACCAGTATTCTAATTAGCAGACTGATTATCTGTCTTCATTTGAACCTGTTTCTCACTGGTTCATGTTCCAGTTAGATGTTTTTAAAAATACCATATGGGCTGACTCGGCTTCAGCACGATACTCTATGTAATTGGTAAATTGGTATAATTGGTAAGACTAATGCTGCATGTATTGAAAGGGAAAAAAAAAGTCAAGACCAGCATACAGCTCACTGTTTTATTTAGCAACTCAGTGACACACACCTCTGGAGGAAAGGAACTAGCAACTTTGCAGCAGGTGGAAAACCCGACAGTTTTTCAGACTGTAACATTGACACCACGTTGAAAATGTAAAAAGTCTTTTTAGACAATAATGAGTCTCTCATCAAAGTGATATGTAAAAGGTGGGAAACTCTCCCACCCGAGTCTTTTTTTCTTCTTCTTTTTTTTTTTTGCATGAAACAAACAAATGGAATTACCTGCCATGTTTTCCATCTTTTAGTTGCTTCACATATATTCAGATATATATTTATATTTATCAACACTTTTCTAAAGAATTAAAATATTCAGCCACATGTACTGAAAAGAAGATCCACTTTAAAATCACAATAATAAATATAAAAAGGATATATAGCAAATTCAATATAAATGATGTGGTAGCTGAGAGAGAGCACGAGGACTGGTCAGTCAGGACATATTGGCCTGGATTTAAAAAAAAAAAAAAAAAAAAAACTCAGAGATTCAACAGTTCCTGAGGTTCCTATGTTCCCCATATGGGCAAACAACATGAGGGGAATGGCTTTTAAAATCACTGAGAAGCTTCTACAAAAGGTCAAAGTGCAAATTCAAACATAGCAGGCCTTAATCACATTGAAAATCTTTAGTTGACTCGAGCAGTTTGACAGAGGCTATGCTTTCCCCTATATCACTGGCTTTACTTTTACAATATTTATTTCAAGTCTTTGTGAAAGTAGTAATAAAAATCATTTGAAGCTCATTAACCATCAGGTCCATTGTGGAGTATTATGGGGAGGACAACTAGTGTTGCACTTTGAGCTGATAAGAAGCTCTCTCTCTCTCTCTCTCTGCTTTTTTTTTTTTTTATCCAGCACCTTCATCCACCATCAGGGACTGAAATGTCGCCTCTCAAGGCCCTTGCACATGGATCCCAACCCTGATTCATTCTGAACTACTGCTGAGGAAGTAACACACTTCTCAAGTGCAAAATAACTGAACAGTGTTTAACAGAGAGGTAACACACGCCTGCAAATGAAAACAGGCTTCTATAACAGTTGTACTAGACTAATGTCTTGAGGAATAAAAGCGCAATGAGAGTTTTCTCACGCTCTGGGACACTAACGTGAACCAACGACAGACAGTCACAAATGATTACTGTATGCATTTTAAGTGTGCAAGGACCTTAACAGTGGTTTAACCAAGTCTCTATAACTTTCTTACATAACATTGCCCCTCCATGCACAAGATTAAAGAAACAACTTGAAGTCACAAACTGAGGCTGGGTATGTAGGTCTTCAACAAAAAGAAAAAAATTAACTAACAACAAAAAGAATCTAATCCTCTGTACATGTAAACATCACACACTTCCACTGAGTCAGAACCAGAAAGAAATAATACAAAGCTTCACATTGGTATACAAAGAGAAACCAGGCTTCAGCCTACAGTTTCCAGGCAGGTACAGGAGTAGAAACAAATCAAATACAATAATCATAGTAAGAACAAGAACAATAACAATAATCTTACAAAGCACCACAAATGAAAAGAACACAGGCAATGGTTGTTACCACATTTTGATTGCAGACCTCTGCTGCACTTATAAAAAAATAAGTCATAGCATTTCTTCTTCTTTTTTTTTACCTCCAAAGTTTTATTTTTCAATGTGTGTTTTTGAGCATGTTTGTTTAGATGTGTCTTGCATTTTTCTTTGTGAAGAGTTACACAGCTCTCAGACCTTGTTCTCAAACACATATGAACATAAATACATTACTACAGTTATTTCACATGAAATCTGACTAAAGAAAACAGAAGAGAAACGATCGTGTAGAGCAAGTGGACATACCAGCACTGTTATGTGTTCGAATCACTATACACTCCTTTTTCAGTACACGGGTCTCGCTAAAACACGCATGGGACATTAAACCGATCCCTTCATCAACTGTTTCTCACAGTGTCTGACAACGGATGCCAACCCCATTTTTTGTTTAGATGCAGGTCTCGCTAAAACATGTGCGTCTTTGAGAATAATGACATTTTGCCTTTTTTGTATTAAATAAATGTTCATCAAATAAATAAATTACTTGAAGCAGTAAAGAGTGCAGTAACATATATCTTTTCCAATATTATAATCCTTGATTCCAGATTTAAGACATTTACTAAATTAAACAAGCCATAAAGTGCTTAAATATTTTAACTTATTTTAAGATGTAATCTGATGTAATTCCTGCACAGTCTTTGTCAGATTGTATTCTTCTGCGTGTCTGAGTTCCCTGTTATACGCAGAATTAGCTAAAGTTTAATTTTGTGTCTACACTGTGTCAGTCCCTTTAGAGGCATACGTAAAGAATTTTTATAAATCTTTCAGACATATAAAGAATTGAAAATAATAGAAATTACACACACATCAGATTAAAATAAACAAGTACAGTAAACCAGTGGAAATGCATCGCTCCGCTTACCTGACACCCCCAGTAGGAATAGATTTCTGGTTCATACTAATTTTTTTCAGGTTATGGCTACAACAGTTGTTGTGTTGTTATTCCACTTGAAGGCTTGAAACACACAGCTTAAATAACTTTACACTGCTTAACTTTTCCAGGATTGTCTTTTGCTTTATTTTATACAGTGTCTTGTTGTGCGAGGCCTGAACTCTGTGACATGTTTTGAAATTAACAAGGGGGGCATGAGACAAGCAAAAGGGAGCTCGGTGTCTGAGTACGTGGTGTAAAATAGCTATGTGCACTACATCACTCAACTGAATTTCGATGACAGGAGTAGGAGATGTAAGTGTTGAACCTCAAATTGTTTGGGAAAATCACTAAGGTGTCCAGCCAATCAAAACCCTTTATCTGGTAAGACTGACATTACATGAATTTTGACATACGTAGTATGGAGGGTTTTTATTATTTTTTTATTTTTTATTAAGCTTTGGCCTATTTCCACTGATAATTAGGTCCCTTCGCTTAAACAGTTATGCATATGTACATAAATACGTTCCTCAGATGGTTCTGATTGGTCCCCGTGCAGTATGAAAGTGACATAGTTATGAGGTTAGAAAACAAGAGCAGCATTCACAACTTAACAAAATTTGTTTGCAATGCAGCATGGGAAATGCAGTCTTTTGTCTTATTTTATTTTATTTATTTTTTTGTTTGTTTTCATGAGCTCATTTCCCAGAACTCATTGCAGTGCTGAGGATAAAGGGTTGCAAAGGCAATGGGGTGTGTAGGAGGGGTCGAGAGTGGGGTTGTAAGTATCTCAGCGCAGCTTCATTTGCATAATATCCAACAGTCTGACATGCCCGTTTGACTGAATTTATAAATCTGTAGCAGGCAACATCAATCAAATCATTAAATATAGTTTTTTTTGTATGTTTTGTTTTTATATATGAGAAGGAATAAACATATGTAAAGAATTTAACTATGTTGTGAAAAGTGTGTGAAAATTTCACACAATGCACTAAAAATATTACCATATTCATTGCACCTTACTCCTAAACTCAGTAGCATTAATCAAATAGTAGATATTTAACAAATTCCCCAATTTATCTTTGATGGTATCTCCAGTGTAAACTAAAGGTTTGTCTCTATGGCAATTTTATACACTTATTGGCTAAGAATTTCCTACTGGGTCTACTGTTTACATCTTGTATCATATATACAGCCTGTGGGCAGGCAGTGGAACAACAAATTTTTTGTAATCCAGCCCACAAAATAAATTTAAATCCATGTGCTGAATTAAAATCGATTTGTGGACCATAATTGAAAAGGTGAAACTGAAAAGGTCTAGTCTCTGTTATTCCACTAGGGATAAAAAGAGCCAAAAATAAACTAATGACAGTCAGAAGATCATGAGTATGAATTCCACCAACGCCACAGTCAATGCCCAGAGTCAAGGGAATAATATTTCCCATGCGCTCTGGGTGGGGAGACATTACTCTACACTCCCTGTAAATTACATCGAATCATGACAGTCTGTGAACTCATGTAGGTGGCAGGGAGCAGGCTTTACATGTCTAATAAGTAGCACATGTTATCTTTCACCCTTCACAGTATGATAGACAGAGCTGGCTGGAAGGTGGGAATTGGTAGATGACTAAATTTTGAAAGGGAATTCTTTGCTACAAAAAGTTTAAGTGGGTCAAATAACTATGCAAGATACTATACTGTAAAAAAGTATATATATATGGTAATGAATTTTAGTCTGTTCATCAGTTTTATATATGATATCTGTTCAAGCCATGTGCAACTTATTTAAATAATTAAATAATTGCAAAAAAAATCAAACCTAATTTGAGGGAGCTTTTGATGGTGTCATTTTTTTCTACAGAACAGATTCTTTTGGTCGGCCCACCTGATGCTGGATGCTGTACTGTATATTGCAGCCTGTATAAAAAATACCCCTGGATTCACTTTTTATGAAGCTAACTACGGATTGAATATACAGACTGTGCACCAGCAGCGGTTGGGCAAACTTGTACTTGTTTTGTACTTGAATGTCTATCTGAATGAAACCAGATTAGGACGATCTGTGCTCTATTTTTTGGTGTGGCTGCTTCTAAACTCATTCAACCCTATGTTAAATGTGAACCTGTCACATAGCTGACTAAGAGCAGACTGGAACAAGAAAAAAAAAAGAAAAAAAAGATTTGCCTTACCAATAAATATGGACAATTCGTTTGTGCCTATATTGGGCATCCCTTTAAGTTTCATTAAGTTAAATTAAAATGAATTAAATTAAATTAAATTACATTCACACATAAGTGCATAACCTATGGTGTAACTCTCTATGTGGCTGCAAATGATCCCACACCCTATAATCTCCAACTGTAAAAATAATAATGGTCTCTGACTGCTGGATGGTGATGATACAAACTAGATGCACAGGAAATGGCATAATCTGTTTGCTCTAGTCACACTCGCAATACTGTGTTATACCAAACTGATTGTGTAGAATCATGCTAATCTATCTCCCACAAGTGCTGCAGTGTTCCTCTGTAGTCGTCCATCGGATGGCTTTTGCATCATGGATTGTGCTCTGTACAGTGACATCATTTTAAAATCAAGCGTGTATTGGTCATGTAACTGCACAGCCTCAGAGATTAGGCCTTCTCAGATCATGGCCTTTGGCATTAAGAGAACAGTAGTTTATCGAAGCCTTGTACAGAGAGTTGTGCCCTGTAACAAATCTAATTGAGGGCAAAGGGATTAGGGCAAAGACACTATAATAACAATAAGGCTATCATGAAGAATGTAGTAGGTAGCTCTATAAATATTGGGGACACTGTGCATGTATACGTATGTGTGTGCTTGTGTGTGTTTGTGTGTGTACATGTCTCTATTTGTAGTACATCTGTGCAACTGCTTGTGGCCATGTAGCTACATATACATTTTAATGTGCTGTGCATATCCCAAATCATGTATGTATCTGTGCACATCTGATCGTGTGTTTTGTGAGTGTATGTCTGTGTATGTGCATATGTATGTGTGTGTGTGTAGGGGGGGGGTGGGGGGGGGGTTCAGTTCTGCTGTAGAATGAGGTTTTCAAGCTCGTCAGCTGAGCGGAGCAGGAAGGCGGCGGACTCACGATAGCCGGCGATGAGCTGCCGCACTGCCGTGACTTCAGGCGGGCTCAGCTGTGCTGACGCTCCTCCGCCTCCACCCCCCTGACCGTGACTGTTAGAGCTAGAGGAGGAGGAGCTGGAGCCCACAGACTTCATACTCAAGTCAGTGGGACCTGGCAGAGAATGAGAGACAGAGAGAGACAGAGAGAGAGAGAGAGAGAGAGAGAGAAAACAAATACAAATGAGTGAGAGAAGAGAGAGCAGGATGACGTGCATGTCTTTCAGATGAAAACACTTTGCCTCTAAAGCTCTTAGCCTCTAACCGTTGCTCTGTGCTGTTGCACTGCTTTGCAGGTTGTTGCCTAGGGCTCCGTAACCACGGAAACTGTAATTGAGCCCCCCATTGGTGTACAGCTGGTCCTGGGAGTAGGCTGAAGCAGCCAATGAGAAGCCTGAGTGGGCCACAGCGGCTGGGTCTCTGGAGTTTGATTTGTCTGCAGTAATAGACTCGTCCTGCAGAGGGCAGCAGCAGGAAAAAAAATTACCTTACACATTTTATACTTTGTACAGGGTACTTTCTGTATTTATTTAATAATTTCTTTCGGCAAATTGTTGGTTTACAAAAATGCAGTTGAAATCTTAATGTGTTTTTTTATAACTGCTTAATAATAGTGATTTTTTTCCTCTATAAGTAAATGTTTATTCAATGCCTTTTTTGGTACAAGTTTGTCATGTATATGCAATGTTGCATGCAATATGAATGTTCAGTCACTGATTACAGGGATTTTTTTCTCTAATTTAGTTTTCTGCCTGTGTCTATGCCTATGCCTGTGTGTGTATTTCTGTGAGACAGAGACACTCACGTGGTTCTGGTAGATGTCAAGGCGCATTCTCTTGGCAGCATTGCGTGTCTCACTCTCACAGGCAGCTGCCAGGATGTTTTCAGCCATGGCGGAGGTGAGGTGTGGTGGGGTGGGCCGTGTCTGAGCAGAAGCCGAATCAGGCAAAAAGTAAAAGGAAAGTTAATACACCAAGAATGATAAACGCTCCTGCATTGTCAAAGTTACTAAATAGTAAAAATAAGCTCTTTAAATATGTTAATGCTTGGTCCAGGATATATCTTCTTTAAACTTCAGAAACAGCAGGTTAATAGCAGGTTAAAGGCATCCTAATCCAGGTTTAATTTTTTTTAATGTTTGTTTATTTTAGCTTTTTTTTAATATTCAGGAATTATTTTTTAATCCTACACAAGCTTAAAAATCAAGTAGGTGTATATTTTTAATATATGCATGTTACAAATATTTAAATTTTTAAAAAAATGCTATACCTCAAAGCCTCCTTTCTTCATGCGTCTACAAGATTTGAGGTAGGTGCGAATGCGTTTTCGAGCTCGCTCCTGGAACTCTGGGAACTGGCGGCTACAGGACTCAATGATTGCCTGAATCTTCTCTTTTGGCTGCTTGGAGATGGGCACCATTCGGTCCAGATTCTCATCCACAAACAACCGTACAAACATCTGGGAGTAAGAGAGGAAATGGCAGTGAATTTGAGTATTTGCCAGCAGATGGAAGGCAGAAAGAAACTGCAGATGGAAGGAGCAAAATAAAATTCAAATGAAAAGGAAAGTACAAAGGAATATGGATGAATGTTGGTAAAAATCAAAAGACAATAGAACCCAGCCTAATAACAGTCTTAAAAATAGCACAGACATCTCAGAGGGAAGAATGCAAGGAGAGAGAAAAAAAATACTGAAAGAAAGTCTAAAAAAACCAAGAAAGATAAAAAAAACAAGAATGATAGTGATAGATCAAGGGAGAATCTGTGAAAATTCACCAGTTAGCCGTAACATTATGACCACCCGCCTAATATTTTTGCTTCAAAACGGCCCTGACCCGTCGAAG
>JAOVVB010000049.1:14038070-14049032 GCA_028570985.1 Heterobranchus longifilis
GAGAGGTTACAGCATCACCCGGGAATCGAACCAGCGATCTCCGGATGATAGGGCGAGCACTTTACCACTGCGCCACTTGGAGGCCATTAAATAATTAATTAACAAATTAAATAAATGAATGCTTTATGTCAAATATTAAAAAACAAGCTTTATTGGGCTTTATGGAGTTAATGGCATTATGGTGGTAGGTGCTACGATAAACCTTTTTCAATTAGTATCAATGTTAACTGTAACAGAAACAGTGCACACAATATCCAAAATGCATAGGGAATACTGGAAAAACATATTAGGCTATTTTTAAATTGATCTGCACTGTGACATTACTACATTTCTTTCCTACTCTGGAAGGGGACACTGGTACAAACAATTAAGAGAACCCCTGAAGTTTAAAGTACTGTATATACATGGACTACAATAAGCTGTTAGAGGTAAGGTAGACTATATGTAAATTTTGAAGCAAAATATACATATTAAAGGTACAAAAGAAGTACTCTAGAGAGGAAAAGCTCAGGAAAAGCATGATTTGTATTATTTTTTTCATCTGAGCGTGTTATATACAGTTAAATCCAATACCTTGGACTGCGAGCATAATTTATTCTGGAAGTGTGCTTGTATATCAAAGCAATTTTTCCCATAAAAAAAATGGAAACTCAGATGATCACAGGGGATGACTTTCACACACACACACACTAACAGAAATCACTGCTTTCTGACAAAGAGTCAGAGAGACTGAAATCTTTAACAAGGGACCTTTCTAATGACTCTCGTGGAAATGTGACACTGCGTTGTCGTTAAACAGATTGATTAAACAGATTTTTTCCTTCCCGGAGGCCGTTGTTGCAGTACAGTTATTAAAGAATAGTCACTACACTTGGACACAAAATGAAAAAAAAAAAACAGCTTTATGCATCTGCTCACACACACACTGTCACAATGTTATAATAAAGAGTACACACGCGCATGGATGTTAACTATACAAGTGACGCACGCACACTGAGACTGAGCATTGGCAGACAAAGTGTATACAGTACGTACTACAGTACTCGTATATATCAAGACCTCGCTCGTTTATCAAATTAAAATGTATTTAAAGATTTTGTACATCTTGAAAAACACTCGCAAAAGTTACTCACAATCCAAGGTTTCACTGTATATAGTGCAGTAATATAGATCTGACTGTATTTAAGATAACAATAAAGCTCTGTGCTTTTTTGTTAACCTACTAACATAAGGAAAAAGGAAAACATTTGCAAACTGTGTACTGATGTTCTATGAAACCCAAGTTAGGTGTCAACACATGCAGGACATAGAGGCTGCCATATCTAAGTGACATGTCCTCATTTTAGGCTCAGCACTAGACTCTGCTCTTCTCCTGGGCATGCTCAAAAGACGAAAAACAGGCCATTCAGAAGTGGGACAGGAAAGAACTTTTTTTTTCCTCTGCGTTTTTCTTGTCCTCTAACGGCACAGCAGGGAAGCGTTTTCAGAAAGGGAGAGGGAGTATCTAGGTCAGGACTGAGTTCTTTTCCTCACGGGGACAGCCTAGCACACTTACAGGATAGCATTATTAAGAGCTAAAGAAAACATACAGAGAAAAATTTCCATGCAGTATATACAGGGTTGTTTTAACAGAGCCTGTATAGACAGCATACATTAGAAAGCACTTTGTAATGTGAAACTGTGTAAAACTGGGAACAGTGATGCATGGAGAGTATTTCCTATCAGTCACAAAAATGGTACCTGTGCAGACAAATTTACACAGAGGCCTCACTTAAAAAAAGAGCAATTAATCAGCTAACGTTCTTTTAAAATAGGAATCAACTGGTGTTTGTCAAGACTAACAAGTAATTCATCACACAATAACGTTCACAAGCAACTTATTTATCATTTAGTGTGAATAGAAGGTTTCAACCCAAGTGCAGTCTCAATCTTGACAACCAGCTAATCATTTGAATATGTGGAGACATGATAACAATAATAATAGGTTAGAATAACAGCAAGGAGTCTAAAGGTCTGTGGTTAGTGAGCTGAAGAAGGCAATAATGCTGCACACTGGTAATGGTGTGCTGACAAGCTCACCTGAGTGTTCTCATAAAAAAGTACATCAGGGACCTTTATCTTCTCTTCAGGGCTATAGACACGGGCTGAGACCTTGCCGATAGTGAGAACTCCGTCTCTAATCATGCCTGCCATTAACAGAAAGACAGAGATGAATGAAGTGAGAAAGAGAAATAAAGAATTAAATGAAGTGTGAACAGGAGAGATTGAGGAAAATAAGGAGAGTACAGCAGAAAAGGGGGAGAAAATTTGAGGAAAAAATTCAGTATCGCAATTCAGTACTCGCAGCTGCTGTCTATCTTCAACCCTTCCTAGAGCTGTCAGAATGACTTTTAAATGTTTAATGTTATTTTAAATATATACTACTCTGTACTAAACAGTCTATGTAGAAAACAGCGAATGATTGATCAATTTCCGAAATTTTGTCTTTTATGTAAATATAATTTTAATGCATTGTGACAGCCTGTCACGTACACAGTGAAGGCAAAAACTCCAATATTTTGGCACGCTCTAATATTTTGTTTAACCGTCCTTAACTTTGTTGATGGCTGAATCAAGTGTGAAAAATGATTCCTTATGCTCCCAGGTAAAAGAGACCACTCTTTTACAATTTGAATCCAGGAATACGTCTGTGCGATCAGGGGAAAAAAAAGTCCATACCTGTACATTCAGTACATCCAGGTCATTAACTGTCTTCATTTTATTGACACATGACGTGGCTGCGTCTAGACCTGACCAACTGAAGCAACCCCAGATCATAACACCGCCTCCAGAGGCTTGTACAGCGGCCACTAAATATGATTGGTGCATTGGTTCATGTGCTTCCCTTCTTACCCTGATATCACTCTTGAATAGGGTCTCTGGACTTATCAGACCACATGACCTTTTTCCATTGCTCCAAAATCCAATATTTATGCTCAAAGCAAACTGAAGCCTTTTTCCCTGATTACCTAGAATAATAAGTGTTTTTCATATGGCCACACAGATGTTTAGTCATAATCTTACGAATTAATGTCACAATGTGCATGTGGAAATGATTTTACTTTCACTATTTTCATTTCTACTGTCTATATTTTTGTGGTAAAACTTCACCAAGTGTTTAAGTGATCTCCGATCACAGTCACTCATCATTTTTTGCTAACCACATTTCTACTGTAAAGTTGACGGTTCAGCATTCCATTTTCACGGTTTGTTAATGTGTTGGACAGTTCTAATCCTAATTCCAATAACTTTAATCTTTTCTTGCTTGCAGGCCAATAATTTGTCCTTTCCAAAAACAGTGATTCTTGTTTTTGCCAGGCAGGGTACAATGCAATCATTTGGTACAACTATGTATTTTTGCAGTGAACGTAAGGCATTTATAATCAAATAGCCTGAGATATTTCTCGCAGACAGTGTTAAATTAGCTAAAAGTCTGCAAGTAGCAGGAGTAATAAATAAAAATGATTAATCACTAGTGAGCTGAGTAGAGTGGAACTCACAGGTGGTATCTTGTTCTACCTCTGCGTCTTTTACTGGATTAGTCCACGCCTCTACAGAACAATTCGCCAGGTTTTTCTGCAGAGAAGAGCGTGCCAGGCTAGGGAGGAACCTATGAAAAAAAAGAGTCTCAGATTTGAAAATAGTTCAATATGTATTGTATAGATGCATCCTATTCTTCTATATCTGCCTGGCTTTGTGTAGCTACTGCACACCATATTTATGGTGGTTATTCCTGGGTAGATGGGGCATTGTGCCAGACCTCCTGTTTCACTGCAGCTCTCTGTTCCTACAAATATCTTCTTCTTTTTTCAGGTTAGTTTATGGATGCTCATGCCCTGGCATTTGTATCACTGCAACTCTATAAGTAGGTTGTGTTCTGCCTCTAACTTAAAACTCTTTTAGGGGAAAAAAATAGAGATATGAATGCTACCTAGACAAGCAGGCTTTATTTACAGCATGAGCAATGCTCTCTTCAGGATACTGAGACAGACGGCGACAAATTCTCAAAAGCTGCCTGGTGGATAATGAAGAAGATAAAGACTTGGCCTAGAGAGAAAACACACAAACACACACGCACACATGCTGCAGTGTAGATGGACTGATTTCCTAAGCAGTAAAACAAGTTAAGGTCAAGATTCAATTATTGGCAGCAGTGTTTATTTTCTTTAACATTTCATTTTTGCAAGTAGCCACTTTAATCTGATATAATTACCACAGCATCATTTGCACATATTTTCACCACTGCCAGAATCTTTGTGGCACTATTCTGCATTGCACATACTTTTACTCATAATAACTATGTACTTATAAAATAGTTGTACTTATAACAAACTATTTAAATGTTGTATTTAATCTCATAAATGGCACATATGAGATTCTGCTTGTTATTATTGGGAGATACTGTATGGCATCTTACAGTTGGGTCGTTTGTGCTTCTCAGGCTGTGGGTCAAATGCAACAACTGTTCCACTGCTTCTTTCGGGACATTCGGAGTCTGTAAGAAATACATGACAGTGTAATCATTTCATTTGCGGATAATTCTTTTAAGCTATAATACATGTGGGCAAAGCTCAAATCCCATTCCTTTCTAGTGGATGACCTTTGACAGAAAATTTTCCCTAAAATTTTATTAAAGCCTGAAGAAATAAATCTAGCAGTAGAAACATTAAAAGGCAAAAAGAATTTATTTAATCACATACACCTTACACAAGGGCAGTGTCATCCTGAAGCAAATCTTGTGTGTCAGCAAAGCAAATCCATGCTCAAGCATAACAGATTGAGTATGGAAGTGACTATGTTATAAAATGAATGAGAAGGAACACAGCTAACAAAGATTAAATGTTCTTTTGACCTTAAAAAAGAAAATGACTCCATAAAAATATGAGAAGCAATGTTCAGAATGCTCTATGCATGCCGGTTGAATACCCTGGCAAAGGGTAAATGTGTGTAGAGTGTAGAGAATAAAGAGAAGGTACCATGAGTCCCTTAGTGAGGGTGAATATATGAAACAATATAGCAATAACACTAACATCTGAAAATAATAATAAGTTGGAACATTTTTCTGTAATCAACTACAAAACATTGCCTGTGAAGTCTGTGTGTTTGTGTGTGTGTGTGTACAGACCATTCCGTGAATAATTGCTGCTTCCTCCACCTTGGCAAGAGGTCTGACTGTGTGGAAGAAGAACATGGTGAGGAGCTCAGGGCTGAGCCACTGCTGAGAACTGCTGCCTGCCACCGGTGGCTCAGCCAGTGCGATAACCCGGAATGAAGGATGGATGGGAAAGATGCGCCTGTGTGAGAAAGAAAAACAGCAAAACGGATGCTATAGCTATTCTTAGGCAATTAAGACAACATAAATTATACATACACTTTAAATTCAGTCAGTGACTGTTTCAGATCACATCATACTAAACTGTATTTCTAATTTGCCACTGAACATAATGTAAAAATACTGCACCATATTTCTGATTGTAAGTAAATGTAAAAAAAAAAAAAAAAAAAAAAACTGAAGCATTACATTTTTTATTTAAAAAAAACTGAAACTACCTGTAAAGCCAACAGAAAAGTTATGCTTGGCAGGAAATAAAATACAGACCCGTTGAGCAGAACAGCCATTCTTAGACATAATCAAAACAATTATCTTTGACCATTTATTGATCTCCACTCCACCCACCCCTCTCTGTGCACCAAGTATAGTACCTGGGCAAGAAGAGTACCCAAATATAGCACAAGGTCTTAGCTACAGTATGACTGAGTGTACACATCATGATGACCTTGTTGTTGTTAGTCTTTCGGCTGCTCCCATTAAGGGGTCGCCCCAGCAGACTATCCGACCCCGCACACAACTTGGCACAACTTTTAAGCCAGATGCCCCTCCTGATTCTTACAATACCAAAAGAAATATAAAAGTGGGCATAACTTTCATATTATTACTGGACATACTGTACTGTAGGTTGTTCAAATTGCACATGTTGGTAGAGTAACTCTTCCTGTATACAAAGGCACTAATCAATATAGTCTCCATCACAAGTCATGTGTTTGCGCCATTGTTGAAACCAACTCTTGAATCCTTTTTGAAAATTCCCTTTGTCGCAGCTCATGGTATCCCCACTGTGTGATTTGTCTTAAAATCTGGTTTCTTCTTCTTTAACCTTCTGCATCTATCTGTGGCTCTGTAAACATTCTGTAGCACAGTGGGACCATCAACTATGACAAAAGGGATTTTCAAAGAGGATCAACAATGAAGAAAATGCATGGCTTGTGATAGAGACTATGTTGAGTAGAACCTTTTTGTGGAGAAAGAGTTACTCTATCAAGACGTGCAATCTGAATGACCTATAACAGTTAATTAAAAAAGTTGTTACTTTTTCCTGGCACTCAATTAGGCTAGTGATAAAAAGCTAATGCTTTGATTACATGTAATTACATTTGATCACATTCACCTACACACAAGGCCTGTGATGTCTGCTGGCACCCAGGAAACAAGAACATGTTCATGAAAAGTATTCCTTATCACAGCTAAGTCTCTGCAGCTGACAATACTACAGCTCCTGGTGGACTCACATTCCCTTCTAATCGAACTGGACAGCTTAGTCTATTTATAAACAGAGTAAGGTTCTGGATGTAATACACAAGAAACTGCAACTGACAGAGGCAGGGGCGGAAAGAAAGTGAGACACAAAACTCCTCACTGTTATATCATCATCAATGTGACAATTGCCTCCTGTTGCCTAGCAACACCGTACTATGAGGGGCCTGAGTCTGATCCTAATCATGCCTGCACGTTTAGCTGTGTTGCAATGGCAACACACAGGTGCAGCATGAAATGATGAAGCACTTACCAGCAGCAGTTTTATTTAAACCTATCTAGCACAGGAATTTGAGATAAGTAAATTTACTTTAATCACAAATAAAGGAACTAACCGGGCATAATAAAACGAACAAATGCCTGAGGCGATGTAAGCTTAGGGACTGGGAGCCTTCAGTGTGTTCTTTTAATCTGAAGCATGGCATTAGGTCAGTCTTCTCTCTGCCTCCCTGTCTGGCTAGACAGCCCAGCATGGTAGGTTCATTCATTAACCGGGATGGAAATAGTGATGTGTGTGTGAGAGAGCACATGTACGTGTTAATTAAGAGCAGCAATGGAACCACATGAAGTACAGCCTGGGATGCCGACGCGAAAGACAGGAACAGGAAGAGGCTTTATTTCAGCTTCAGACGGGTCACCGCAAACATCCTTCCTGCCTGTCTAGGTGGAGAACTTATCCCGTGCCGATTCTGTGGGCTAAAGGTTTACGACCTACTCTCTGTGACGAAATGCGGAGACGTGGCGGTCAAGAGGGAGCGGTGATGAGCCCATATAAACATTATTTTTGAACTTTTTATTTTTATTTTTATAATAACATGAAGATAAGGCCAAATGTGAAATAACAAACACATTGTGAATTGCTTGCTGTAGTGACTTTCTATTTCTGTTCCGTCCAGAGAGGCAAAAACAAATATTTGGATTGGATTATAATAATGAAAGAAATTTGTTTAAAAGATCAGTCAGTATGAAGATGTAGCATTAAACACACAGTAGCAGCAAAGTTAGTTTACTCATCAATGAATCATTCTGCATCACTTTTGTTAGAAATTATTATTATTATTATTACATTCTCTAAAGAAATCTCTGCAAAGATTTGGTGATTTGTGTAAAGGTATAAAAGAGCAGCACTTCACCAGCAGGCAATTAACTCTCCATTAAACAAACTGCACCACTTTTGAACCACTTTATATTACAAATCTGAAGCCAGATAAAAACAGACACAAATAACTCGCCACCCTATAAAGTCAAACCTCAGCATAAAATAAGCTCGCCTTTCTGGTGGGCAGTTTCCTGTTATTCTGGCGCGAGATGAAAGCACCCATTGTCATGGACTGAAATGCATCTCATCCAGAGGCAGTATTTTTCCCTAGACCTTAACTCCTGACTTTAATTTAGAGACCACTCTCTTAAGCCTGACAAACATACATGTTTAAGGTGAATGTGTGTTTAATTGCTGGACTGAGAGGCTCTCTATGTGGGTGATGTCAACAGGAGTTAATCAACACTTCAGACATGAATCTAAAATCTAACCAATAAATTTCTTAATTTAGCTAAAACTAAATAAAGAAACATTTATTATTAATTGAGAAAGGTTTTAAATGATTATGGGAATAATTTTGATCCAGCCTCGTTAGACCTTTATAACTGTAATAAGGCACTTAAATAAATAAATAAATACATACATACATTTATTTATCTGCAGTTTCATGGCTAATACTAGGACAGTTTATAAGGCTTTTATCTATAGGCTTAAAAGGTTTACCATTTAACGTTAATTCTTTAATAACACACTTATTTAGAGTCTGATTACAATCTAAGACTGACCTGAACATACATTGCACAACAATTTAAGCTATCCCTATTTAACTGCTGCTCCTTATTACTTTGTTTTGTCTGTGATAATTAAAGTGATTAAGTAAGGAATAAAGTAGGGAATGTATTAATGTAGCTCAGCACAAAGTTGCTAGCATCTTGAAAATGGGTTTACAGAAGACTTCAAGTACAGTACAGTGATCAGACTTAGACTTTTTCTGTTAATTTATAATGTTAATTTGTTTTGTCTCAGCTAGTCAGCTAATTAGGTTTCTTAGTTAGTTAGCTAGTTAGTTTTTAGTTTTAGTTTTATGTTGTAAATTTATGTTGTATGTAGCACCTTGGTCCTGGAGGAACGATGTTTCATTTTATCGTGTACTGAACTGTATATGGTTGAAATGACAATAAAAGCCTACTTGACTTGACTTGAGTTATACATCTTGCTTAAATATATACAGATTTTAGGAGAGTTAGATTACGTGTGTAGAATCCAGCCCTGTGACTGGGTTGTTTTTATAATAACATTTTAAAATCGGTGGAATTAACCTAAACACGTTATTGTTATAAAGACTATTTAACACTTTTTGACTAAAATGTTTGGGAATTCAACAGTGCTATAGTATAAAGTGGAGTAAAACATTCATTTAATACTTTTCTGAAAGCAATATACAGACATCTAATGTATGTTATTTGATACAAGTCTAAAATTTTTTTAAATGTATCAAATAGGAATCTTACTGAGGTAAGGCACTCATGGAGGTCTTAATTAGTCTGAGCTTCCTTGAGCAGATTAGCAGGCTTAAACCAAAGACTGCCTCTTTCACTCTCATTCTCTCTCTCTCCCTCTCCCTCACACACATACACACATACACTTACTTCTTATAAGGAGCATGCAAGCAGCTCTACAGATCCTCTACACACCTGATTGAAGACCAACAGCACATTTTTGCCATCACTTTTTAAAAATTAAATCTGACTACATAGCACATTTTTCCAGAATCATGCATGTCTGTAAGTAACATTGAAACACATCACAGGAAAGTTGGTCTAGGGTGCAAATTGCGGTACCTCTCCTGCAGCTCATGGTCAGTGAGCTGGTGCTCTTCTTTCATGGCGAGGTAACGGTCCCACCTCAGTAACCGCGTTCCATCATACAGAGCCAGCTCTCGATCATGCAGCAGCCTGCAATGAGATCTCACACTTTTCAGACTTGCTGTAGATTGCTTAGCAATAACTAACACATGAGCTGATAAATCCCTATTGGGCTTGCCTGGACAGCACAGACAGAGTTCCCAGGTTAACCCGATGGATGCCATCCAACAGCACAAGCTTGCCCTCCTGAGCTGCGCTGACCAGCGGAGAGGCCCTCCAGGCCGTGTCACCATTAGGAAGTGTGTACCGCTGCTGGAGCAGGTCTCGCGCTGTCATATCCTGCCACACGGACATATGCATGCCATGAGTGCAACTACACATGAACTGAACCAAGTTGCTTTGAAAGAAAAATATTAGGGAGGGAAAAACCTGCTGTGGCTTTTTCGGTAAGTCACACACTGATAAAAGCTGGTGGTTATACTGTAAGTAATGCCTTTTCTGTTTTTTCTTTTGTTAATTAAACTATGGATGCATGCAAAACAAAGAGCCTTCTTGTAATTTCACTTATCATGAACATGAATGACATTGCATCACTGAGCTGTTAATGATGTACAACATACAACATCTTTAACAGAAAAAAAACCTCTAAGAATTTGTATCATAATGTTTGATCTATTTTGTCTGAAATTAACATAGGGCCAAAATTATACACATGACAACTTACACTATTAATTCAGATGTCCTAAAGATAGTTGCCTATACATACAGTATAGATAGACATGCTAAAAACATGTAGCTATTTATAATTGAACATGCCCATGGCGATTAGTATGTACAAACTCTATTTCAGCTTCAAACTGCAGGCTTAAATGTTACGTGTGATTAGGGATGAGCAGGGCGCTATGGAAACAAGAAACAAGAAATAAGAAAAGACTCAAAGGGTTATGTGATGAATTACAGCTGAAAAATTCCTCTTTTCCCCCAGACGCTGAGACCCCTGACCTGGACGAGCTAAAAATATCCACAGCATGATGCACAGCCTGCTTCCTTTTCCTGCTTGCTTCAGACTGAGCCAACAAATTCCCAGCATTCCACGGCTTACACGCAGACTCGCTTAACCGCACAAACACTCTCACACACGTGGGCACCAGAAATTTACTACCTGAGGCAGTAATGCTTACCCTCTGGCTTCAACACAACAGAGTGATATATTTATGTGCTCTTTAAAGAGAGAGGTGGGTTTGAGGGTGTTTTATTTTGTGTGTGATTGTGTGTGTGGGTGATGTGTTAAATCACACACAGCAGCTTTCAGAAAACACTGTAGGCCTTCTAAGATTAAAGAATAAGAATGCTGAGGATTTGAGAGTTGTGTTGATGAATCATATAAAACATTGAATTATGATACGGATTATATTCTTCTGGAGTGT
>JAOVVB010000049.1:14053100-14065773 GCA_028570985.1 Heterobranchus longifilis
TTATGTTCTATTCTGAATAAAATATTAGAAGTTGGCACCTCCACATCATTGCATTCAGTTTTTATTCACGATTTATATGGTGTCCCAACTTTTTTGGAATCCGGTTTGTATTTCTCCTGTGTAAACAATATGAGTCTGTACTCACTGGAGCTCAAGGTGTTTCTACATCTAAGAGACTGTGCACCAGGTACCCGCAGTGTGGGCAAATCTTGGGCAGTGCCACAGGCTGCACATTGCACAGGGTGGCAGGTTGACTAACATTTCCATGCTTTAGTGATGTATATTATAGTGATGAGATATTGGACAACTATTTAAATTTTGCCTTAAAAAAAAGAGCAGCTGCCTGCTAAAACCCACATTCAAAACCAGCAAGAAAACACACCTCCTAATGTTATGGAATCTTATACAACAGTTTGTCTCCTTAGAAATTGTTTTTAAGTTGTTCGGAATTGCCTCTTAACCTTTTGTGTTGTGTTTTGATGTTTCATAGTTTTTTATAGTTTTCAGTAGAGTCATTATAAAAGTACTACTACCAAAATTAAAAATGCAGTACTACAGAAGGAAATAGCCAAAACAGAACAAAAAAAACAAAAAAAACAAGAAGAAAGACCCAACCAAGACCTATTATAGCAAGAGGGTAAAAGATTGCATTGTCATTAAATACAAATGTAAATTTTTTCAGTTCTCAAGTCCCCTGTTGCTTTTAATTTTACCTCCTGGTTTAGACCTAAATACGAAGAATGTTCAAGTAAATCATGTTTAAAGAACATGGTTATGAGAATAACCCATATAATAACTTTCTCTATATAATTCCCTGCTACACAAATGCACTTTCTCCAGTGTTTCACTAGTGTTTGGATACAATCAAGGTAGAAAGTTTTTTTAGTATTCCAGGGCAATTAACAGACTTCCTACTTCATGTCAGAAACCCTGGCCTCCCAGGAACTCCTTTAATGGCCAAAACAGGCAAAAATTAGTTTGGACAAGGTCAGGATTGTAAAGAGAATGTGGCAATAATGCCCAGCTGCTGAGGACAGTATAAGGTTGTGCATTTTCCTGCAAAAAAAGAGGGCGAATTATGATCATAGGCGAAATCCCTATTGATAGTGCTACATTTGTCCCCAAAACACTGGTCTACCCTTATCTAAAGATTCAATTAGTTGTTTACAGTTTTGCACCCAAGTTTTGACACAGGTAACAATACAATCAGGAAAATCCTGGCATTTCATATCAAACCATTCCTTTAACGCATTGCAGATTAGTAGTTTTCTGTGCTGATTAAAAGCAGAGTGCCTTTCAGTACCTACTATGCACTCACCTTTCAGAAATGTGGGCGTTTGTGAATGATTGTGTGTACCGTTCCCACAGTGTCTCTTCTGTAAGTTGGCAAGAAATTATCCATCAATCTTTAAGGATTAGGCACTCTACTTGCTCATTGTGATAAAGTTCATCATGACATGTTCTTCCATGCTGGCATTAACACAGTTGCATGCCATTTTGCTTAACACATGATACATCAGGCCTGACACATTAGCCCCACCATGCGGTAATAAGAGAGACACAGATGAGTTACCAGCATATAGTAGCTAACTGGATTTCTTCTTCTGCTCATGAGGCAAGTACAGTAGTCCAAGTTTGACGTGAATGCCCATTGTAGTATTATTTTAATGTTTATAATTAATGATTTTCTTCATATACATTGAGTGTGTATTGTGCCATGCTTCCAACAATAGTGGAGAGTTATGGAACACACACTTTTATGACATGGGCCACCAAATATAAAGTTAAATAAATCTTTTCTCTCTGGCCTTTATTTTTATGGTATTTTTTAATCCATTTCTAATCTATTATATCAAGTTTCAGTGTAAATCTTAACTTAAATAAATTTTACTTATATTTTGCAAAGATTGATTCAGATCATTTTACTTTACTGGAGGTGCCCATAGTTGCTGCTCGGTTGTGGGTCTTTCTGCCTCCAGTTTTATCTTCAGAAAGTATAAAGCATGCTCATTTGGGTTGAGGTCAGGTGACTAAATCATTTAAGAACATTCCATTGTTTGCTTTAGGATACTCTTGGTTTGCTTATGCAATATGTTTTGGGTCATTTTTTATCTGCATTGTGAAGCACTATCTCCAAGCATTTAACTGAATCTGAGCAGAAAGGACAGCTCTATACACTTCAGAATCCATTATGCTATTTTAATCAGCAGTCATACCATCAATGAACTAAAAACTAATAAATTACCCTAATAAATTACCCTGTTCCACTGTCAGCCAAACATGCCCATGCCATAAGATTGCATTCTCCACATTTAACAGATGATTTTTTTTTTCAATACTGGGAGCTAGTTTTTGGTATTACTGTAGTTAGCAACTAACTGAGCAGGTTTTCTTAAAGTCTAATGTGACTTTTCTGTTCATGAATTACTGTTTATTTGCATCAGGTAATTTGTCTGTATTTACATTTATATAGGCCTATCATGATTAGACTTCAACATGTATAATTAAACACCAGGCAATGGCCAGATATGACTTTTTTTTTTTTTTTTACCATGTAACCCACTTGAGTTGACTTGTTTGGTCATCAAGACCTTCTGATGTTGCTGAGTTCATCAGTACATTTCTCCTTTTAGAAAATACAGTATACAAACTGAATTTAGGCTGAATGATGGATTTACCTTAGCACCTCTTTGGCCTGCATTTTGATAGTTCTAATGATCAGCTACTAAATTCAACTCCAGTCCCTTTACCTCCTTAATTTCATGTGCAAATGAAGGAACAGTGTAAAAGTGAAGGGACAGTGTAAAAATGGCTGTAATTACCAACACAGCTTTATTTCATATTACAAACATTGTGGGCTTTTGTCCCTCCCTGATCAGCATTGCCGTTCTTTAAGGTGAATTACAAAAACATTACCTAAAAAACAATGTTTCTCCAAACAGTTGTACACGACCAATAACTATTGCATTCCATTATATTGTGCATTTAGCTTTATGTTTAATCTATTAAATCATATGCTTCATTTACTAATATGACTATAATTTTACATAAACATTGTAACTGTGCAGCTCCCTTCTCTACAATGAAAGTCAATTATAAGTTAAATATTATTTCACTGTAGATACACCTTAGTTTTAAATTTTACATTTAAAGTTTCCATGGAAATTGTAAAAAGTTATTTGACTAAATCAATCACAATGGTCTCAAATGTTACAATGCACAGGTTTCCTTCAAGTACAAAATTATTTAATTTCATAATGTCTGTTGATTTACTTATGCAGATCTCACATCACACTCCTGTTTATATAGTATGAATGAGCAGTCCCATATGGCTGTTTTCCACAATTGGTACCAAGAGATAATTTTAAAGTCACTGATAAGTGACTGTAAGTGCTTCATGCCAAATGTTTCAATGTTGCTGTTTCAATGTTATAACAGAGGATCAAAATGACTTTTATGCCACTTTTATTGGCAGACAGCACTGACCACCAACTTAGCATCAAATATTTCAATATAAACATGTAATAGTTTAAGGGATTTTCATTTAAGCACATGATTATAGTGTTTGAAATATTAATCATGATAGTAAATCAAGTTTGCTTATGAAGAGTCAACAGAACAGTTTTATTTCTTATGGTATTAACTTTTATTTGAATATAATCTCAGGTTGATTTCACAGTCCGGTATCTCACTGTAAGCAGCAAGCTGGAGCAGATGTTATTGGTTGCCATTGTCTGGGAAATCCAGCTGGTAAAATTTAAGATCTAAAGGCAGAAAACAATTTAAATGCTGTAAATTAAATCTGTCTTAATGCCACTGAGTTAATTTTATCATTTAGACCTTGATTTTACCATGACATAGACACCAATGCATTTGTTCTCAGTAAAGCCTAGGGTCCAAAAGGCAATTCCCTGCAGCTCATCATTGCACACTAGAAAGGTATCAGGAACAGCCTGAATTAAAGAGCGATAAAGTTTAATTAATTATAGGCCTTTAAAAATTTATTTTAATTCTAAAGTATCTCATGTTACCTGGCCAGTACCTGCCTGCTTTCAGGAAGCCAGCACACAACAAGCCACTGTTGATCACACCAGGATTACAACTTTTATAATCCCAGCCAGAGAGAATACGAACTTCCAGACACTGCAAGTTGATATCTACATAGAGATGGCATAGACATAGCAAGTACAAAATTTGCCTTTAGAGAAATTAAAACCAGCCATTTGTTATTCATTAGAATTAGAATAATTCCACTTTTAATGCATTCCAAACATGAATGCAGAACAAGCCACTGTTAGCTTGTTAGTCATAAAACTCCCACGTTATACCTTTAATATCATATACAGTATGTGCTTTTTTACAATTACGATCAAGTAAATTGGCCGAGGTTATTGATCAAAGTCTGCACTCACAGGGGAACCATGTGTGTCCCAGACTGCACCAGGTGCCCACTGGAGGGAAACTCTAAGGCAGTGCAACAGGCTGCACATAGTTGTTCAACGTAGCTGTTTGACTCAGCTTGATGAGCATGATATCATTTAGAGGTGGGTAGTAACGAGTTACATTTACTCCGTTACATTTACTTAAGTAACTTAAAAAAAAAAAAACTCTAGGAGTAGTTTTACTGCACCATACTTTTTACTTTTACTTGAGTAGACTTGAGAAGAGGAAACGCTACACTTAGTCCGCTACATTTGGCTACACTCGACTCGTTACTTTTCTACCATTTATTCTACACATTAGATATTCTTTATTTTTTCCAGAGAAATGCAGCTGGTGGATCTACCACCAATCAAACGTAGCAACAATAATCACATTACTCCGTTTGACCAATCAGCCGCAATAACAATAGCCAGTATTGTCACATGACCACACACAAACTGGCTGCATAGCGGGAAAACTTTCAGCATATAAAAACTCAATGTCTAACCTGAGGAAACATGTCACGGTTAGTTTAGCTGTTTTATTTAATGTTGCAATGTCAACATATATAATTAGCAAATAAAAAATATAAGTTTCTTACATTTGTTCTACTGGACACAGTTTATGGTAATGTTTTTTGTACATATGTTCTAATGTTGTTATTATGTGCTGAGCCATTTGGAGGGCAACTGAATATACAGTATATCTTACACTGGAAATAGTTAACACTGTTCAAACATACATATGTTACCCCCAGTAGGTATTTGTTTCAAAAGCTTTATGTTGTGAAAAAAGTGAAATTTGTGTTTCTTGTTCCTTAATTTGCTATTTTGTATTCATTTATTTTATTTAATTTTATTTATTTCATTCATTTTATTATTTGGAAGTGTCAGAATTTGTACATTATTTGGAAAGGTTACAAAAGGTGTATTTTCTTTAATTAAGAATTTATAAATCATACAGCAGATAAATCATTCACGATTGGTAACAATGAGCAACAGACACAACCCAGTATTCGCTGATCAGGAAACCACCACAGAAGTGATAACCGAGATTTAGAGATGCTTGCCATGGTTGGGAGTAGGGTGTGCACTCCTCGTATCCTCTAATATTCTTGTCAGAAGAACTAGGGAATATAAGAAATTTTTAACATTAAAATATATTTAGTATTGTTTTCATACAGTCCAGTAAAACTTATACTGTATACTTACATCAAGCTCCCACAAACAAAAGCAGAACCAGAGATTTCAGGATGGCTGTGAATCAGCTACAGTTCAGATCTCAAGTCCCATTATTTCCACAGGTGGTACCAAAAGATCATGTACAGTGTGGTAAGTGATTCTGTAAATGCTTCATGCCAAAAATAACTGGGAAGCTACAATGAGTAATTTCTTAATGCCTATAAATATTGGTGGACATTGTAAAAATGATATAAAAGTGAACTCATAATATCCCAGATGCTCTAGTGACTTCAATACAATTTTTTGCCTACTAATATGTTAATGAAAGGAATCAAAGTTACATCTCCATCAATTATTTCCAGGAAGCCTTTTCAGTATTGTTTTTCTTCACATATGTTCTGCTACCCTTAATATTCCAATATTTTCCTTAACAAATGCATTTTATAATAGTTATTAAATTAATAGGGTATGGTTGAATTTTTGATTGACAGGTCAGGGCCGGGCCAAGCCTCAAATGTAGCCAAATTTAACCTCCAACGCAGAGATGAAGCTTTTAACTTTGTTCACAGCTTTAAGAATTTCTAGCATTTTTTTCTGCCATTATTCTTGTGTCAGGGTTGTGGCAAAATAATGAGCACAAGTCCTTTTTGAACTTACACACAATAAGAATAACTAAATCAAACCTAAACATATTTGCATGGATAACTGTAATTTTATTAATGGGGTGGACTGTTGAGTTTAAATGGCTTATTTTTATTATGTTTACAGGATTTCGTGGTGGTCCTATCTCGAGACACTTTTGGACATGCTTTTGTGTCTCGATGAAAAATACATCCTCATGCTAGTTGACTTGGCCAGGAATTAAAATACCCTTAAAAAATCGTGAAAACCACTTGTTCATATTGTTCATATTACTGGTATTAATTAAATAAAGTAAATACCCCATGATAAACCATGAAACCCCAAATAAACCATGAATTAAGAAAAATTAGGAAAAGAAATGTTGCCACTGAAATCTCCAAAGTCTTCAGTTTGGTTTACAGCTACAGTAGGCCATTTGGGAAATTTACTAAACTGTTATTTTGGTCATGTTTTAGCTTTCTCTTAAAGGTTTGCTTTAATTTTTCGGCCTTAATAATGGCTTTATTTAGTGGCAGTGAAAACTTTTTGGACTTGTTGAGAGGGAACAATAACAGATTCCAAATGCACTTGCCCACTGTGATGAAAAAAAAAAAGGTTAATAGACAACTTCTCAAAGGAATAATGACCAATAAACTAGGACTAAAAAATATTTAAACTAAACACATTAGATACATTTCAATAAAAATATGGTAAATTAATTAGTCAGGGTAGTCTGGGAGTTTTTCAAGTGCAGGATTATAATTACTAAATGTTTTTTGTGATTGAAGCTTTTAATCAGGTTTGCTGAATGAAGAATACAAGAGAGTTTTATAGGTTCAAGAATTTTTTTATTTTGTTTGAACAACATATGGTGTTGCATGTTGTTGCCTTGTTGTAAGAGGGCTGGAGCAGATTTAATTGCGGGCCATTGTCTCAGAAATCCAGTCGGTGAAAATGCAAACCTGCAGTAGAAGCAGAAGATTGTTTAAATAAAAGAAACATTCAATACGCACAATATAGATGATGTCTCATCACACCTCAATGGATAGCACTTCATGTTACCTTGGCATAGACACCAGGACGATTCTTCTCAGCACAGCCATAACCCCAAGACACAATACCCTGCAGCTCATTGTTGCACACCACAGGGCCACCAGAGTCTCCCTGTACGGATCAAAATTTATTGTTTACCAGGACTTTAAATGTAAAGATGATGTTCTTTGCTTGTTGTAAAAGAGATCATTATAATGTGTGAGTATCTAATTTTACCTGGCATGAGTCCTTGCCTCCCTCCAGGTAGCCAGCGCAGAACATGGCATCAGTGATCATACCAGGGTAAGAGTTATTACAGTCCCTCTCAGAGAGAATGGGGACCTCCAGACACTGTAGCTTGTTGCTGTCAGCAGCTGCAAGCAGGTTTTAAACAATGAGAATTCATAAGAACAGTCAACTAGGGTTATCATATTTGCAATCCAAAGCACAAACCATACTGTATGTGTTTGGGGAAAGAAAAAAATGTTGGGATAATTGTTTTTGGGAGCAATGAAATTCTGGAAGTATTTTAATACTTCCATACAATGTTATCACGTCTTGATGCATTTGAAGAACACTCCTACTCCTTATAACATCTTTATTTTAAAATATTTGCCATATTTTCCCAAATACATTGTCTAGGATTAATGATAGAAATCCGTACTCACTGGAGCTCATGGTGTTTCCCCATCCAGAGACTAGTGAGTGAAAGTCTGTATCGGTAAACTGGTGTGTTATTGTGTGTGTGTGCGCACTTGTGTGTGTGTGAAAGTTGGCCTATACAGTAGTCTCTTTCTCTTCCCCTTCTCTCTGGTCTCAATTACTATAGCCACAGCTCTTTTCAAAGGTAAAGTGCAGGTTAATTTGTTCTATTTTTACTTTATATTTTGTATTAATCATTTTTATATGAATATTTTGGGGTTGAGAATCGAATTGTTGGAGTGTCCATTATTTTTTATGGGGAAATTCGCTTTGATATATTGAGTGCTTTGTAACAAATTATGCTCGTAATCCAAGATCCAACTGTATTTTGTTCTAAAACTGTGTCAGTAGAAATTTTAGACATGCCAAAAACATTTTATTTTTTCAGTAGAGAAAGAAACTTTTGAATTGAAAACAATTATAGAGACATATGATATAATCTACCTGGTGAAGTATTTTAAAGGCAAAGGATGGCAACATACCCCATCATACCCTAATTCCTCATCTTACCTAAATTCCTTGATTCATTTATTTAAAAAAAAAACAAAAAAAAACACATATTTCCTTTAAAAAATCTGAATTTCCTAAGAGGTGCTTAAGACTTTTCCACAGTGCTGTGTATCAGTATATCTTCATTATTTCTTTACTATCTATTTAAGCTCGTATGACCTGTAGCAGTTTGTCGTAACGCTGGGCAGACATCAGGAAGCGTCCGTCTTCTAACTGCATCTCCCGATTCTCCAGCAGGTTGTTCAGGACAGGCAGCACGTTTCTCTCAGCCTTCTCCAGCCCCTCCAGAACCAGAATTCGTCCCTTGGTTGCTGCTCTCACGGCACACTGCACATAAGAGATGGCTCAGAAAGCAGAGCTAATACAAACAGCCTAACTTCACCTCACCATTTATTCCACTCTTAGCTAAATTAGTCCTCTTGAAATGTTACTTTCAGGTATCCTTGTATAAGTGCTATAATTAAACAATATCACACAAGAGCGAGCGCTGTTGTACTGACTATCAGTACGGCTATGATGCAGCCACAGAACAACAGTACGGCCTTGAGTGTGATATTGCTTTTTATATATACCATTTATTACCAACAGATTATGATCTGTTTGTGTATTTGACCAGTTATTTTGCTGGCAGAACTAACCATGACTGGTGGAGCTGGTGACCAACAGTTAGCATCCAATATTAAATGTAATTAATAGGGATGAAAGTAGCTTTAATTCTTACTGGTACTATGTAACCAAAAGGTGAGGAACTTGTACTTTCCCTTTATATTTCTACCTATTCTGCTTTAAAATATCAGCTTTGTTACCTTCTGGGTTCAGGGGTTGAATCCCAAATAGAGTTAAATAGAAAGTCAGTGTGATAGCGTGTACAATCACTTGTTTCACACACCAAATAGTGCCCTTGATCACAGATTAGAGAAGGATTTGGAATTCAGACTTGTGTTATAAGCTAGTTAGATTAGTAACTATTAGTAAAGTCTTAGGGTTAAATAAAACTTGGACGGTTCAGAAACAATTTGGAATGATTAAGAAGCAACTACTCGGGAGACAGTGTTGTTTAAGATCATATAACATTATCAGATATGTTTTCTTGCTGAAAACTGCTTTAATCCAGTGCTTTCAAGACTGGTTTTGTGGGTTGTGGGTTTTGGCAGGAAGCTGTTTTCCCATCTTTTCAGTATTGCAGACCGTACTAGCCTACTTTCACTTTAGCTGCGACCAACAGTTAGTAAAATTAATAGTTATTAGAACAGTTGTGACAGGGAGTGATACAAATAGTTAAACGTAGAACGCCTCCCATCCAATCAGATCGCTCAGTTAGAAATAACTTGTATAACTGTATTCGAAAATGTTTGATTGGATGAACTTTGATTGGATTCTCGGGTCTGTGTGCATGTTCTCACCATGCTTGGTGGGATTCCTCTAGGTGCTCTAGTTTCCTCCCACAGTCCAAAGACATGCAGCCTAGGTTAGCTGGCGTTCCCAAATTACCCGTAGTGAGTAACTGAGCATCAGAATGTCTAGTGAGTGTATGTATGTGTATGTGCCCTGCAAAGGATTGGCAGCCCATCCAGGGTGTACCATACCAAGTTTCCTGGGATAGGCTCCAGGCCAAAAAAAACATTTTAAAAAACATAAAACTTGTTTAAAAACATTTTTTAAAAAAACATTATTTTACATTCTAACTATCATCATAATCCACTCACTCACTCTCACTTTTTGTCTATATCGTTTTATCCTGTATACAGGGTCGCACACAGGATAAAGCGGTATAGGCAATAAGTGAGGGAGTGAGTGGATTATGATGATGGTTAGAATGTAAAATAATGTTTATATGTATACATACCCTTATAGTTTGTTGTTTATAAAATAGCAGCTGGTTCAATCTAAACCCAAAAACAGCACATTTCTATTTTAAAACCCTGAATACGTGTGGGCCGACTGATCAGATTTTTTCAGTTATGACGATGCAACCGTACAAACGTGTGTGCTAGAATCAAACAATCTTGACGTCAAAGGCAGGAAATTCAAAGCTACCGCAAAACAAGTTGCCATATAATTAGGGTGACATGGAAGTATATGCCCGATTATGTGGAAACGGGGCCTACCAAAGTACAGCCAGATGTTCTAAATTTAACTTTGTATCTATTTCCATCACAGACTGTATAATTCCATAATTACTAGAAAGAGTAGAGACAAGGAGGACAAGGAGGTGAGCCAAAGCCACACACCAGCCACGTGACGTGTTTATCAATGAAACAGCCCTGAATGTAACTTCTGTTCTGAGGATTTTTCAAGTGTTCCATGACTTTCTGTCTTCTAACTTGGAGCACTGCAGAGAACAGAAGTTTAAGTGGAAACAAGTGATCTCATTTGAAATAAATTTCAGTTAAATTCTTGCATTCTAACTGGCCATTAAGCTAGTGACTTGATAACTGAGGAGAGCTGAGTTCGTCTTTTTAACTTTTGTTAATACGGCAAATGGAGAGCAAAGTTCTTTGTCTGCTGGTATTTGGGCAGACGTTTTACTAACGTCACAACCCAAAGTAATTTCCTGAGACAGGGAGAACATAGTGAATTGAAATGAGCAGCAAGCTTAAAGACTTCAGTCTCAGCTAAACACTGAATGCCTCTCTGCTTCCTTGCTCTGCTCGACTGATCGGGTCATTCATTAAAAAGAAATCGTACACATATTTGAAACCATATTTCTCTTCCAATAAGCATTAGCGCTCACAAAACAAAACACCTACTGTAAATCTCTCAAGCCTGAATAAAGAAAAATCGATTTGTATTCCATTAACAAACAGCTAGTCTACAGAAACACATTTTAACACACAGAGCTTGGTATATGAGTCAAAAAAGAGCACAGAACCGCAGAGAGTTAACACCTTCTTTCTTTCTCTTTCTCTCTCACACACACACATGCACACACACCGACGCACACAAGCCATAATTCAAGAAACAACTCAAGCTCAGGAGACTGACGCCTCATTGACAATTTAAGTCTATTTGTGTTTTTTCTTTTAACATGTGATTAATTAAGGCACAGCTTAAAAAACAAGGAGGATAATCAATAGCTAAAACTGTTCAACATTGCTTGCTTTAATGAACATATTGACCTCAAGAGGATTTCTCACATTGCTGATCTCCGCCTAATAGTAACTATGACAATACAAACACTGACAAACCTTGTTCAGCTTTAATAAAAGGATAATTGACTTTTTAACTGTCTAATTTGCACAAGGTCAAGAAAAACAGTACATGATGATCGGAAACAAAAACTAAAATATATCAGATTAGAATGTAAGGAGTCCATCCTTCAAATATTTATATATATGACACATATGACACACATATATATATATGTGTGTATTTTTTTTTTTAACTATATGACGTGCACTGGGAGGAAAATTAAAGAGTAATAATACTGAGTTGGATACATAATAAATCATTATAACGGATGGGAGGCATAATAACAAGCCAAAGCACAGCTAAGGAAAGACTTCACCCTTGCCTGGTCTATGTAGAAGGCTGTCCCAGAGCGTATTTCTCTGCGCTGCTTGAGATCAGTCTCGGTTGTGTCTCTGGACAGAGCTACATACTCAACCTCTCTCTTCGTCAGCTCCTAGAAGTCACAATCAATATACATTTCAAGTACGGTTATTTCTAAATATGGGCTGATAGATTAAATAGGAAATCAGGGTTATACTGAAGGGAGATGTGTGTGTGTACATCATGATTAGAGTTAGAATGTGTTACCAGATACTGCATGGCAATGGAGCGGCGCATTGGGCCAGGAGGACCGATGAGAAATACGTCCTGTCCCAGCAGGTCTTTCTGCATGATCCAGCGCAGATGCTGAGTTACTGTCTGAGGCATGGATTCTGTCACTGCATTAAACACACCATGTCAGTGTAAAGCAATGTAACAATGATCCAAAAACAAAACCTGGCATGAACTGTTATAGAAGATCAAATGTAAGGAAAATGTCCAAACTAAATATTTTTGTATTTACAGCTACAAAACATTCTCTGCTTACCGTTTTATGCGTAACCAATTACAAATTAACCAATTTAAAAGATTCAACACGACCATTTAAGACACATATTGCTGAGTCGTTTTTCAGACACTGTAATATACAGTGGTGTGAAAAACTATTTGCCCCCTTCCTGATTTCTTATTCTTTTGCATGTTTGTCACACTTA
>JAOVVB010000049.1:14066162-14077242 GCA_028570985.1 Heterobranchus longifilis
GGCTCAGTTGTGATCACGTGATGCTCGGCATTAAAACAAGAAGCGCATGCATGATACATGATACTCGGTGCTTGTAAACCAAGACAATGCTCGTTTTTCAAGTCAACATTTATTAAAAATCTCTGCTCGTTTTGAGGAACATTGGTAAACCGTGTTACTCGTAATCCAAGGTTTAATAAACATCTATTCTAAAGAAAAAATATGTACAACATGACTTAATTTTTAAATGAGCAACAGTTTTACATCAGGTAAACGACAACACTTGAATTATGGCTAATAAATGTTTCCACAGCCTGTCAAAGCTGTTTATGGCTTTTTTTTTTTTTTTTTTTTTAATATCCGCCACCTCCTGGAGCATGTTTCAGATGTTCTGCCATTGCTATCTCAATCTCTGAATGCGTAGCATTTGGGCTCCACCTTTTCACTGCATCTGAGGGAAGAGAACATGAATATTAAAAGAAAAAGCAGGAAAAAAGACAACTTTTAAATTTGTAAATTACATGCATTTATTTTGAGGAATGTATTTATGATCCTATAACTACATTAAAAATACATCTTGGAACAAGAATTTTCATCCGTTTTATTAACGAAGCATCATAAAATTACGTTACATTTTACTGTTGAATCTTTTGCAAATAAAAGATGTATTAAATGTGTTCTAGGTTAATGAAAAAACAGCATGTCCTCTGCCCCTTCAAAACCCGTGTGTTGCCCTTGAGAAAGATCCATATCTAGGTGTTTAACTGTGTGAAAGTAAAAATGACATAAATAAAATAAAAGGAGCATTTACGGTTTCTCCTCCCACTACCTCAACTCATCACCACATTACCACAAAGGATTGAAATGTAATGTCGTCACTTTGTCGCTCTTGTGTGCATATGCACTTTATGTTGTCTCTCTTTTGTATAAAAACTTAGATAGTTCTCTGTTAACTTAAAATGTCAATCTGTCTTGTCTCAGCTAGACAGCTAATTAGGTTTCTTAGTTAGCTAGTTAGTTTTTGTTAATTTATGTTGTATAGTATGTAGCAGCTTTGGTCCTGGAGTAATGTTGTTTCGTTTCACTGTGTACTGAACTGTATATGGTTGAAGTGAAAATAAAAGCCTACTTGACTTTTCACATGACAAGGCCAAAATTACCTTGAATTATATTGCATTATATTGCAAGTTGTAGCTCTAAATGGCTTCTTTTAAAGTTGGCCACCACCCCTCATGTTGAATTTCACCATTAAGGCATTCAACATAAGATAAGATAAGAGGAACTTTATTTATCCCGAGGGAAATTCTTTTGTCACAAGCATGCTCAATGCAGCCAAGGAACAAGAAAAATAGAAATATACAGTAAGTAATAATAATAATAAAATGAAATTTATTATTGATGAGAACTAAATGTTCCGAAACGGGAATACAGTTACACAAGACCCTGTAGTATGTCAAAGCGGTATATGATTAATCGTTACTGAATCACTTGGAATTGAAAAACCTTTTCGGAACATTGAGTTGTTTTTCGGAGCTGCTTCATAACTGACGTGTTACCACGGACACTGACGCACGTGTGTGTGTCTGAGGTCACTGGTGTCATCGCTGGTGTCTGACTTTTCCTTCTTGTTTGCCAAAAGTCGCTGTTTGTATGTGTGTTTGTTTGTTTGTAGGCCATTCTCATCTCTGTAGCTATTTTTAAGTCATGGTTAACCCCCAGAACTCTCCGTCCTCGTCCCGCAACCCAACTACTTAATTTTTCCACTCTTAAAGTCAAACATCTATTTTTAACTCACACTACAGTGGGTGTGCATGTGACCCGTCCTCATCACTGTTCTACCACTGAGGGTAGAAATATCCTAGAAATATGATTAAAAGTCGGCATCAAAAAGGAAGTATCACAATTTTTTTTCTTTAGTGTAAACAAACAAACAAAAACAGTTTGTCACTTTTTGCGATGAATGGATTGTACTGTTTATTTTTCTTTTGAAGTGGTCTTGTATGACTCAAAATACCGTTAAATGGCACAAAACATGACACTTTTTAATTAAGCTTGATTTAACGTCAAGATTCAATCAATGATATTTATGCTTTCAACTTAGGAAAGTAGTTATGGAGGTACAGTACGTCCACTGAGTGCAGACTGGTTAATCATAATAGCAGGGTGTAATATAATTGATTGGGTCTTTTATACTATATTTGTAGCAACACAGTCATTATGGAAAAGAGATCAAAGCTTTTAGGAATTTCACAATTTACCTCAGATGTGTTGGGCAATTGCTTACCAAAGACTAATAATATGACTGAAATGACTTTTTTGGCAAGCTGCTGTTTGGCCATGTCAGTTGTATGTCAGACAATGTAAAGGCATAGTAAATGTAGGAACTAGATAAAACCACCAGAAATGTCAATGTTTACCTCAGATATTTTGGCAAATTGCTGAAAATAAGACTAGAGTTAAACGTAGTATCTACTGCTAAGCTAATGTGACTCCATATGACTGAAATTACAATTCAAGCAACCTGTTATTCAGCCATGTCAGTTATAAAGACAATATGAAGACACAGTGACAGTGGAACAAGATAAAATCAACAGAAATGTCAATGTTTATAAGGTTACGTGGAATAAAAAAAGTCATCGATTTGTCACTTGAACTTAGAACTATACAAACATTTGAACTACTGAAGTAATAAACACTACAATAGATTCAGTTACTATCAAAGAACTGTAACTGCTCTACCCCATTGAGAGATGAGTAACCCCCTTACATCTAAAAACAAGTTAGTTCTGAGTCTATATCTGTATTTGTGTGTGTGTCCCCAGGCTCGGAATAAGCAGACAGGAGAACTGGCTGCCATAAAGATAATCAAGATGGAACCTGGTAAGGGAAATTTGTGAGAAACTATTGACTCAAATGAAGACTGTAAATGTTTGTTCGGCCGGTAGTGATTTGAATATGAGATGTAATAGAGGATCTTTTGGAAACTGTAACGTTTAAAATCCCCGACATGATGTACATTTATGCAAAATAAAAAAAATATAAAGTAAGTACAGTATGAGATAACAAGCAAAATCCGGTAATTCCCATTTGTATGGTACTGACAACCCCTTACTCTAGAGATACAAATTAGATACTGGTCAATTCATAAATTGTTTTTTTGTTTCCTTCTCTTCTCTCAGAGGATGATTTCTCGGTGATCCAGCAGGAAATCGTGATGGTAAAGAGCTGTAAGCACAGCAACATCGTGGCCTACTACGGCAGCTACATCAGGTCAGAGTCAGAAGGAGGGACTTTGTATACCCAGACATGGGTCCTTGTATCATTGTGGGGTTTACAGTAGAGCTGTATTACATGGCTGGAAGATATTCAAACACATTATGCTTTCCTGTCTCTAGGAGAATGATTACAACATGACAAGATATACAATGCTTGTACATTGAAGTAATACAGTGAAACCTTGGATTGCGAGTAACGCGGGTTGAAAGTGTTCCGCAAGACCAGCAAAGATTTTTAATAAATTGTGACTTGGAAAATGAACAAGTCTTGGTTTACGAGTACCGAGTATCGTGTATCACGCATGCGCTGCTTGTTTTGACGCCGAGCGTCACGTGATCACAACTGAGCCTTCACAGATACACAGACCCACACACTCTTTCTCTCTGCTCTACACAGAAACACTGCTCTGTCGCGATTCTTTTTTAAAGGTAAAGTGCAGGTTAATTTGCTTCATTTTAACTTTAAAGCAGTGATTCCGTTAGTGTGTCGCTCAATCGAGTATCATTAGAGAGATTTCTTGTTTATTTTTTCTGATAAAACAGCGTTTCCGTTGTGTGTGTGTGTGTGTGTACTTATCTGTCGGGATTTATTTTTACTTTTTTTTTAAGGTAGAGTAAAGCTTTTTTTGGGGGGTTGTGGAAAGAATAATTTGAGTTTCCATTATTTCTTATGGGAAAATTCAATTTGGTTTACGAGTGTTTTGGATTATGAGCTGCCTCCGGAACGAATTATGCTCGTAATCCAAGGTTCCACTATCATATGAGTCAGTATTACTGCAGGAATTAAACAACAACTAAAATCTACATATTTTAAAGTTAAGGTTCTCAGGTCTGACTGCAGAATATTTACATACAGAGGAGACAAACTGTTTCCTTAATATTTTATGAAAGGCCAATTTTTTCCAAAAATTGTCAAATTTGAATGCCATACTTCCCTAAACTGAATATGAACTCTTAAAGCGCAACAAAAATCGCACAGCTACTACAGATTGTGATTTGAATTCTAATGATGCCACAGCCATCCATGGCCAAGAAAGTAAAATTGTTGGTGCTGCCTAGATGAGAAAGTTGGCAATCACAGTGACACTAGTAAATCATGGGCATCTGTGAGTTCATGTATTTGGAAGAGGGGGATAGTGCTTAAGCAAATGTTTGTATGAGGATGGCTGGCTTTACATGTTGCAGAGGAATATTTAAATATTTATCTAATCCTCCTGCCACTCTTGGTAATGGCAGATGATCAAATAGGGAGGAAATGACCAAAAGAAGAAATAAATTTAGCATTGCATCTGTTGCACTTGTTGGGTATGTGTACATCTGATTGTTGATAGTTTATTCTGAAAATAAGAACATTGGTCTCAGATCTTTGAAGGAAACCTTGAGGTCTATTTGCCAGGGAACAATGTGGAAAGTCAAAAAAGAAATCTGACTGCAAAACAAATATTAAAGTACTAGCTAACTTGAATACACTTTTTCTTCCGCTCAAATATACAACCAAGTTATCTATATTAGTGGGTAAAAAGCATGGACTAAAAGATCAATTTCTCTCACTTTTCCATTTGTGTAGTCTATTTTTGTAATATCAGGTGTATCATGTATTTCATAACCAAATACCACTTTAAAAAGTTTTTTTTTCATACTTTAATTCAAAAAGTGAATGCTCATATATTATAGATTTATTAAGTGCAATATTTCAAGCCTTTTTTTGGTTTTAACTTCCATGATTAGGCCTTACATCTCATGAAAAATTAAAAAGTGTGATTAAATTGCTATGCATACAGAATAAATACTGTTTCTCTCCATCTAGTTCAGTAAATGCATGGGAAAGACTGCTGACTTGACAGTAATCCAGAAGACAATCATCACCGATGGGAGCACTTCACAAGGAGCGGAGTGAGGCTGGAGTCGGTGCATCAAAAGCCAAAACACACACAGACGTCTTCACGAAATGGTCCACAACTATTGATTTCCTAGTATCAACCGAGTCCTGAACCAGAGACATCATCAAAAGTGTATTACCTGGGCTAAGGAGAAAAAGAACTGAACTAGCATTTGGACCTCAGTGGTCCAAAGTCTATTTTTCAATGTAATTTTTGTATTTTATTTGGAAATCAAGATCCCAGAACCTGGAGAAAGGAGTGAAGTGGCACTGAATTCAAGTTGCTTTGTCTAATGTGAAGTTTTCACAGACTGTGATGATTTCTGGTGCAATGTCATCAGTTGGTGTTGGTCCACTGTGTTTTATTAAGTCCAACATCAACACAGACATCTACCAGGATATTTTAGAGCACTTTAGGTTTCAGTCTGCTGACAAACTTTATGGACATGCTGATTTCATTTTGCAGCAGGACTTAGACAGCAGGACCCACAGTGCCAAAACTAGCACTAACTGGTTTGCTGACCACAATATTGCTGTCCTTGAATGGTCAGGCAACCCGCCTGATCTTAAGCACAGAGAAAACCAACCTGGACCAACCAAACCAACCACAGACTGATTGCCTCCATGCCATGCACATTAATGCTGTAATTCAATGGGTCCAGGCCAAGTATTAAGCACATAAATGAACATAGGGTTTTTTACTAATTTTTTGTATTTTAAATACTTTTTTGAATGATATTCCAAGATTTTGAGATAATGACTTTTTGATTGTCATGAGATGTAAGCCATGATACCAGGAATTAAAACAAGAAATTATTGAAATATTTCACATCACAATTGAATTAAATGAGTAGTGTTGTATTAAGTGTGTATTCCTTCTTTCCATTTTGAAGTGCTCGTTTTAAACAGATACTCCACTGCCCATATCTTTACCCGGGACATATATGTAAACTGCTGACTGGTTCAGAAAAGAATTGACATTTCAGGGGAAGAAGACTGTCAATGATTGATTGCAGGGAGAAAAGCACATACTGTGATTTACTGGTACAAGCTCAGGGTTTCTGGGTGCCTTGAGCTGATAGGAGATCTCCCCTATCTTCACCGTGTCACCTGTTAATCAAGGCATGACAAAGTAAATTATATGAGTTATAGAAATATTTCCTCCACACTTGTTACAAACAAATGACCTTGTTATAAACACACATGACCCTGATAATTGTTGTTACTTTAAAGATTAACTCTGCATACCAGTGGAATTATCATGACACCAACCACATTTACTGTTATTGCTTAAGTTAAGCTTTAGAATAACATTTAACAATATCTCTCTAAAATACTCAAGACACAGCCTAATACCTAAGAATGGAAAAAGAGCCACACAGCTACACTTTCTCATAAAAGGTCAGACTGCCAGGGTATATTTATTAGTGGTTGAAGGTGAAGCTTGTAAAGTGCATCTACCTGATGAAGTGTTTAAGAGCTTGACCTCATGCGTGCTCCATTCCCAACCTTCCCTTGACATGACGGGACCCAGAATGTTCCGGAGTCTTCGGGCAGCCACAGCTGCGGCTGTTCCTTTGAATAACATTTGTGACTGCATTGTGAACAGCAGTGTCAAAGGGACAGAAAACTGAACATTCCGAGTTATTTAGTGTTTTCCTTCGTGTTCATTTCCCTAAACCGCTGACAGCAACTGTCCTGCGGAGGAAAATAGTTGAAGGACAGCGGTTTAGCGTCGCATAATCGCTCCGTGTGAAACAGCAAACACCGTTCTGGTTCCGACACACAACGTAGGTATATGCCTGCATGAGGGCTAGAGGGATAATAAAAAAATTAAAAAAAAATTTTTAAACATAATAATAATAATAATAATAATAATTCTGTCAATGTAAAATAATACTAATACTAATAATAAGTCCCTATCCTATTACGTCAGCAATATGACGTCATGACTCTGAGAGTACTGATCCTGATGTCATAAGGTGACAGAAACAAAGTGTCCGATTGTTCCTTTAACGATTATTTATTTAAAATTCAAAAAATACATTTATTATGTTTTATTATATAATAATAATAATAATAATAATAATAATAATAATAATTTTGTTTTTGTTACTATATTATAGGTAGTAGAGTGATGTAGTGTAGCATTGTCTTCTTGCACCTCCAAGTATGAGTGTTTGATTCCAGCCTCGGGTCTGTGTGCATGGAGTTTGTATGTTCTCCCCATGCTTGGTGGGTGTCCTCCGCATACTCCAGTTTCGTCCAAAGACATGTAGATTAGGCAAATTGGTGTTTTCCTTTTTGTGTGTGTGTACAGTATGTGTGTGCCCTGCGATGGATTGACAGCCTGTCCTGTGTGTACCCCGCCTCGCATGGGATAGGCTGGGTTGGCTACAGGCCCCCCACGACCCTGTACAGGATAAAGTGGTAGAAAAATTATTTATTTATTTATTATTAGTAGTATCATGTTATTGTTGTTTGTTGTTGTTGCTACATACAGGCTACAGGCACTAATCAACGTAAGTTTATTTGTGAAATTCTTTGGGCACATTGCTAGGTTTATACTTTAACTTGTTTTACTCCTTAAGTTTACTAACTAATAAACTATTCTAACATGAGACCTTAATTGTAGGGTCAAGATTTTTCCTTAACATTACATTTAAACAAATGACTATATAAGACAATTTATTAATTGGCTTTCATTCCTTGTTTGTAATACATTTGACCTTCTTATCCCAATCCCTAATTATTACCTAAGCTTGCAAACCATATATCACTTATTATTTCAAAAAGGATATACAGGAAAACAGATTTGAAATGTATTTCTGTAGAATGTATAATAACTATAATTATATATGCAGGTCCATATAGGTGTACAGGAAGTGTGTGGTTTTGCCTGTTTGTGTCCTATAATTGGGTTAAACTGCATCAGTGATTACTCATCTGTACTTCCCTTTTTAGCTGCCGTTTAGGTTTAATCTGGGAAACAGGCCCGGGATTATTTAAAAACATTTTTTGTGAACATTACTCCATATAAACATTTATTCCTGAAGTCAATTCCTTGGTGCATCTGGGACTCGAAGAACCTATTTTCACCTCTTCATTTTTCAAACAGCTAAATTCTTGCACTCAGAAAGAAGAAAAGTTTTTTTTGTAAGGATTCTTGGCTCTGGCTTCCCAGAGATGTTCTACTCTTGACCTTTTCAGAAAGAGAAAACATACACAGCATAAAGAAGGCTAGATCTTCTTCCAATGATGTAGATAGTGTACTTGCTGTCTAAATATAAATAAATGTGATTCTTTGCCTAAATAGAAAGCATGATTCTATGATGTGTACAGTTTATCAGGTCTTATCTGATGAATCCTGAAGTCCCTGAAGGAAAGCTTCATCTTGTCCTAGTGTAATCCCTGCCTCAGCTGAATAGGAAACAGGGCTGTGTGCTCACTATGATCCCTTATGTATAAGAGGGGGGAAAACAAGCACACTTGCATCAAATCGATTCCACAAAAAATGGGAAGGATTAAGAGACTGTGTAGTAGGATCAGGTCAAATGACATCATCAGTGGACTCCGTCCATAACCACAGCTACCCTTTAAAATAGGACAAGCACCAGTGGCGGGTTTTTGGACGTAGCCATGGTGATCACTCCACTTCCTTTTACGGCTTGACATTTATCACGTGGCGGGAAGGCTCAGCCCTGGAGAGACCCTGAGACAGGAGGAGGAGGAGGAGAAGGAGGGAAGTGATAAGTGGCGGAGAGAAGAAGCCGAAACAGGCTAATAGCGAGTTAAAGAATCCACCCATATGCCTGGTTACACGCTAACAATTTCAGCTAAATAACCCGACTGAAAGTGTGTAAAGTGCTGGTGTTTGCGGTAGCGGGACAGCGCGGGTGGTGTTTGGGAATATGGACGATGAGTACCAGTACACACGGAGCCCTGCCTGGGAAGAACTGGTGAGTACAGCCTCGCTGGCTTTCACCGGAGTTCGGGTGAACGACGTCTCTCTGTCTTTCTCCCCCTAATGTCTGATTAAGCTTTGTTACTGTAACACTGGGAGCAGCTGATCTGATCACACAGAGGCTGTAGCGCAGCGCTGAGAAAGTGAGCAGAGAGGATCCTGCCGCTGGGAACCTCTGCTTTTTCCTGCTTTTGTTGCGATCGGAGGAAGGGAGAGGGTGATAGCCGCGGATAGCCGTCTCCTAACAGCCAGAGCGCAATTAGAAAAGCAGACCTGACGAGATGTTTAGATAAGCTTCTCATGGACTTTCAGCCCTTTAACTCGAGCTACACTTTAACACCGGGGCTGCTGAAAAAGTGTAAGCGAAGACAGTGCATGCAGAGAGAGAGAGAGAGAGAGAGAGAGAGAGCATTTCAGTAGAGTGAATGTCCGTCAACATGCCAGACTGGGGGAATGAAGACTTAAACAAACTAGTGGAATGGAATGGCATAGAACACAATGAAACAGAATAGAAAACAAAAGAGCAAAGTTTATAGAACAGAACAAGGGAAAAACAATGTTGAATTGAGATTAAATTAAAATAGAAAGATGTAATGAATACAACAGCATACAGAATATTACAGAATTGAATATTGAAGAGAATAGCATACAAGTCATATAGAATTTAATATAGAATAAAATGTTATGGGATAGAACAGAAAATGTAAATAAAAGAATTCAAAATCATGTAAAAAAAAACTACTATAGATTAGATTAAAAAAGTAACAAGTAATGAATACAACAGAATATAGAATACTACAGAATAGAATATTGAAGAGAATAGCGTAAAAGTCATATAGAGTTATATAGAGGAATAGAATGGTCTGGGATAGAAAAGAGAAATGCATAGAATAGAATAAAATGGAATGTAAATATGGAATATAAAGGAGAACAGAATAAAAGAGAATACAATAACAGAATAGCACAGGAAAAATATATAGAACAATCTGGAATAGAGAATCTAGAATAGATTACAATATTAGAGAAAATAAATATAGAACAGAATACAGAATAGAACAGAATGATAAAGAATACAAATGTACTTTATATAGCATTAAAGCATATAGGATAGAATAAAATAAACTTTTTTGATGATTAATTGATGAGAATTACAGCTGTATGAATTATTGTTATTTACACAATTATTAACAAATAATAACTTATTAATGTCTTGTTGAAATCCTACTATGTGTAGCTTACTGACAAAGGACAAAGTTTATTCTGGTGTAAACAGTTTCTTGCTGAATGCAGAAGCAAGTTTTAAGCAAGGACTGTGTAAATGACAGTGATTGTTCAGGTAAAAGAAAATACTGTGGAAATACTACTGATGTTCCTTAACTGTGCTGTGTAGAAACTTCAAGTTTATCAGAAATAAGAAGTAAAAGGCTTTAGATGTGATAAGAATCATTACATACAGTACCACTCAAAAGTCTGGAATTATTTTCTACATTCTAGAACAACACTGGGGATTTTCACACTATAAAATAACAAATGTGGCACTAGATAATTAATTAATAACACCAGTCAGTTGTTATTTTTACACATGAAGGTCAGCTCTTCCTCCTGGAATAGTTCTTGCAAGGACAGTATTGCCAAGTGCATTTGCAAAACCCTTCAAGCGCCGTGATGAAACTGTCTCTTATGGAGACCATCCCATGAAAGCCAGACCTGGATAAGTTACCTTTGTTGCAGGGGAGAATTTTATTTAGAGTTACAAGCCTTTAAAAATCACCAGTTTACAGCACCTCAGATTACAGCTGTGATGAAGGATTTACATAAGTAGCATAAGTATCAATCTCAATATCAACTTTTTAAAAGGGGATTATTGCATATTGTGGATGTCTTCAGGATTGTTTTACAATGTAGAAAGTAGGGCTGAAACGATTCCTCGAGTAACTCGAGTAATTCGATTACAAAAAATGATCGAGGCAAAATCTTCTGCCT
>JAOVVB010000049.1:14077342-14098687 GCA_028570985.1 Heterobranchus longifilis
TTTAAAATAAGAATGTATGGCACTGTAATGCACTTAATTCATCTCAGTCAACTTTAAGCTATTCCTTGTATTGTGAACAATGACTGTTTATTTTTGATAAAATGCTGTATACATAAAAAAAAAATAAAAGTAGGTTTTTCTAAAAAGAAAACCAATTAATCTTTGTTTCTCTTATATATTTTACATTGCTGTTTAATTACGCAAAATTACATTTTATCCGATTACTCGATTAATTTTTTGGTAGAATACTCGATTACTAAAATATTCGATAACTACAGCCCCAGTAGAAAGTAATACAAATCAGGGAATGGAATTAGAAGGTGTACCCAGACCCTTGACTAGTACTTTTGACATAGCTTATGGGACACATTTCTGAACGTAACTGTGTTTATATAGATATCATTTTATATCAGTGTCAGAGATGTATAGTAGCCATACTGTAGTAAGTAGTCTCAGCCTGGTTCAGTCAGTCGGCTGTGTAGAGAACCATCTGTTGCAGCTTGAGTTTAAGCCACCGCTAGGGTCTGCTACAGAGATTTCCTCCCGCTCGCTCCCAATAATAATAATAGTAATAATAACAACGTGTCTGTGCTGTGGAGCTTCTCAGGCTGCGTGAAGGGACCAGCCGTGGCTTAGAAAACCCCCTCAGCAGGGAGCGCTGCTTACAAAATGCCCGTCGCGGCACTATAGGACAGAGTGAGTGTGCCTGAGCTCAGTGCATGGGCGGCAGCAGCAGCAGTAGTGGCAGTGGTAGTGGTGGCAGTGAGAGAGGAGGATGACGGCGAAGCGAGCCGCTGTGGAGCCGTTGAGCGGCTCTCCGTGGCTCGTGGAAAGGAAGGGAGCGGCAGCGCGCGCTCACCGCGGTTCTTCTCTCCCGCACCAGGAGCCTCGCGAAACGGCCGCAACTCAGCACAGCAGCGCGGGGTCCGGGGCCGCCGGAGGATCGGGAGCTGGAGACGAGTCGTCGGACAGCGAGGGCGAGCAGGAAGGGCCGCAGAAGCTCATCAGGAAAGTGTCCACGTCCGGCCAAATCCGGAGCAAGGTAAGCGCACGAAACACTGCACCATCAGTACTGTGATCATGTGATAGGATGGATAGAGATGTGACTCTGGATGGATGATGCAGCTATGCATGCACCATCCTCAGGGCTTACACACAGTCATTGTACTGTATGGCCTGCCTGCATCACACCAGTCTCAGTCGAGATGAGGACCAAAACCACAATGATTTTTATTTTTATTGTAAAAAGAAAAAAACGTGCGCTATTAACATAATCCAGACTCAACTGCTGAACTGTCAAACCTGTTGGTTATAAATGCAACAAACCTGTTGATGTGTTTAAAGTTGAAATAACATGGTGTTCAGTCTCTCAGTATAACGTCAATATATAAATACCATTGCTTTGAAATACCTAAGAATTATTAATGAAAAAAAAAATTTGTTTCATGTTTATTTACTGCCCACTCAACTCTAAACATACCCAATTCTCATTCCCATCACTATGATTCACTGAATAAACCCAGGAGTTAATAGGACTTGTTGCTCCTTAAGCACACAGTGCCGAATACTCAGTTGGGTGCAACCTTGGACGAAATTACAGTGCAACATTAAAAAGTTTCTGTTTTTCGCCTAGTATGAGATCCCCTCAATTATTGACTGCTGCTCTCTAGCCTCACTGCATTATTTAAGAAGGCTATATTTAGAGGCTTGCTGCTCTAGATCATGAACCGATGCAAGAAGGCTTTTGACATGTTAATTAAGAGCCCATTACATGTACCAGATGGGTAAATAGAGACCCCTTAAAATGTTAACAGGAATGAGAGAGCTCTTTCAAAATGTCATTCCATCCCTCATCTTTTCATCTTCGCAACTCTCTATCAATAGAAGTAATGAGGTGTTTTTCCCCATGCCATAACATCTTGAACTAAATTCAAGGATGCTTTTGCATCTAGCATATGCTTTTGTGTGTTCCAATGAATATTATTTATATAAATATATTTGAAATGATTAAGGATCTTGCCTTTGTGAACAGTCAGCAGAGAGCTGAAAGAGATTATTATATGTTAACTGAACACAGGAGCTTTGATAAGAGTTGACCAAAAGTGACCAAAATCAGGATACATAAAGGTATTTCTATGATACAGGATATGAACCATGACAACAACAGACTAACAAACAGTTTGCAAAACACTAACTGTAGCGCTACACTGATTAAAGACTAGAACAGAGGGACAAAGAAGATCTAAAAAAAAAAAAATACACATTTTTTTAAAGATTCATTACAAACTTTTAATACAAAATCTTGTATTTTTGTGATTTTTCTAATTATACTGCCTTTATACATTTTCTGTGATGCCTCAGTAAAGTGTATTTTGACCGAATTTATCTTGAAACATATGATATTGTCATAAGGCAAAGCAATTATGCAGTATATCCTTTTCAAACAAGATCAAAGTTAAAAACCTAAATGAAAAAGAAGTACTTTCTACTGGTAGCTGCTGTAGCTGGACTTGTTTTAACTGGACTTGTGCCGAGGCCGGCAGACTGCGCACTGGGCTGTGATGTGTGCAGATTAGCAGTAATGGAGCACATAGCCTCTGAGTGTTCCACCTCATTGTTTGCACAACTTGGCTCATCATAGAGACTGTCTATGGCTTCCTGCCTGCTCCTTGTCCACTGACACAAACACATGCACACACGCACACACAAATATGTATACAGTCACACAGACATGCACATCTGTCCAGATGCTGTGACCCTTTTACTGCAGGGGTGCAATAGCAGTTTTTCACCCTGATTTGCTGATTCCATGGCGACCAGCAGGTAGGCCTCCATCTTTATCAGAATAACGTGTAGGAGCAGAAAGCTGAGAGCAGCACTATAGCAGGATGCTCAGTGGCAGTTAATCTGGACAGAATACGCTTTCATACATGAAAAGAAAAGAAAGGAAGAGTTGTTTTAATCGCTTTGTCTTATGATGTGTAGATTCAGTTTCCGTAGCAACACACCTCTCAGTGTTTATTCAGTAGGTTTCACGCTCAACACTCTGGCTATTTGTGATGCCAGTTTACAGGTTTTCTACAAAAGCATCATGGGAGATTGTGCAACACAAGAACCTTTAAGAATTTAAGAATATAAAATATATATTTTTTGACAAAACTGATGAGGTGCGTTTTGAAATAGAGTAATAATATAATTTTCATTGTAGTAATGTTTCATTCTCATGCTTCGCATTAATTCTGTCTGTTGATTCGTGTCTTATTTATAAGTTACAGTACTTAAAATAGGTAAAGTGTCGCGATGTAAAGGGCTTTTTTGTAAGTTTCCAATGACTCTTAATCATGCAAAAATCATTTCGGCGAGCGTTCACTTCATGGCAGTGATACAAGTAAACATATCATATGGCCAGACTTCCTCTTTTTGCAGTAAACTTGTTCACTCCTGAGCTGAAGAGCAGTGTGAGGGCTATTTTGCACTACACCTGCTTCATTTATGACTTTTGTTTTTGTGGCTTTGAGGCTTTTCTTTAAATAGGAGAACATAACAGTCACATACCATCTGAGACACTTTGTTATGTACATATGTTTTGAGACCGTTGCCAGATCATGAAATGCATTTACCATTAAATAGAGGAATATAGATTGTATAATGCTGTAAAATCAACTTATATTAAAACGTGACTGACTTTAGTTTCTTATGAATTTCAGCTCTCTGTACTTTTAATGCACTGAAAGTCTAAGGTTACACTATTGTCATCTGCAGTGATGTAATTAGCCACAGAATGGGAGAATTTGATAGTGCAATTAAAACGGAAATGCACACAGCTGATATTGCATTTAGAGCTCAGCGGGGCCATGTTAGACATTAGACAAACCAAACATCATATCACAATATTGTTCATCAAAAATGTCATTCGTTATACATAATTGCAAGGTTAGACAAAGTGTATTTGCTCTTCTCATCTTATACGATTTACTTTACAGATTAAAGTCTTATACGATTAACCTTACAGTCAAATATGACAAGACAGTGAAACAGCCCATTGTACCAATTCTACCATATTCCCACTGTGAGTGCGAGTGCAGCTCAGAAAGCTCAGATCCAGGTGTGTAGATAAGGAGGGGAAATCCACGATAACACCAATACAGAGTACCGCAATCATGATCTGACAAGTCCTCTTATTGAGTTAGGGAGATCTGCTTTGTCTGTGTGTCCTGTGCTTGTGCTTTAATGCATGAATAAGATGCACTCCTGATTAGATAGTGGAGCTGGAGAGAGTGGAATTGCCACAGGCATGAAGCAAAATACACACCGTCTGTTTGTCTAGTTTGCTATACAATCACATCATCTGTCTTTCACACATAGGGCTCTAATTTCATGCAGGTGCAAGCATAATTTAGTGGAATAACACCAACACAAGTCTAATTGCCAATTAGGTTAGGCCAAAGCAAATGTTACTTTTTTGCTCTTACTTGCAATTTTTTTTTATGACAAAATATCAACACTTCTTGTACTGACAACTCAGACTGTCTCAAACAGATCAGACTGTTACAATTTTCAAATAGGGTACTGGTGTAATCTTAGAGCACGCATTCGAAGATCGCAAAACCTGATTTTACTAGAATCACAAAACTGTATTTTGCTGATATAAAAAAAAGTCCTGTCCTATTACCAGCAATTCAGTTGATTTTTTTTCACTATGCATTAATGATAATAAGCAACTAGTAAATCATCTGCACTGTGAAAATTGTGAAAACGTATTCACATTCATTTTTTATAATTTTTTATTTAATGTTTGTAAAAAAAATACATTTATGGTAGAGTGGTGGCTCGGGCGGGTGAGGCTCTAGGTTTCTAATAAGCAGGTTGAGCATTCAAGCCCTGTCACTGTGGGGTCGCCACTGTTAGGCCAGAGATCTATGCCCATACAAAATCACTCTGCCGTTGCTGCTCCCAAAGCTTGGATGAAGGAGGGTTGGGCGTCAGACACCATAAAAACACCATTGCAACAGAAACAACAGAACATAAAATAAATAAATAAATAAATTCTTTACCACTGAAGTGGAGGGGAAAAAATACTCTGCTTCCAATTTTAGTTTGTTACTGTTATAAAGAAGATATCTCAGAAAAGTGTAATTATAAATACTGTATTATAATTATGACTTACTGTAAATACTTACAGTAAGTCATATCACATGTTGTACTGAATATTGGCACGTCTGTGATGTGACCATGTTCAGTGTAGATCCCTGAATGTTTTTGCGATGCTCCTGATATCTAAAAATATCTAACAAAAGGAATTTCCTGTAATACCAGGATTACCAAATTTGTTAGCCTAGACTGGGAACACACATGAAAACACTGATCAACCAGAATATTACAAACCATTAAGCCCAGTACTCTGTAGTTTCCCCCTCTGACTCCACAGGATCTCTGGGCTGTGTGCTCTTGTGTCTGGCATCGGCAGTGGATCCTTTGGGTTCTGCGGATTGGGGGGTGGGGCCTACGTGGATCTGACTTGTTTGTCTGGTGCCTCCCATGGGTGCGTTGTCAGTGAGCTGCGATTATTTGTGCTACATTGGCATTTCTGTGGGATTGGACTGCACAGGCTGACCCATGATTCTGTCACCAGTCATTTTCTCGTATATAATTGATAATCAATGTTATTTAATTCCCATGGTGGTGCTGTTAATGTAATGGCTGATCGATGTTTATATAAATAAAGTTTACAAGTATGTCACCTTTTATGTCAGCATCACTGTGGGAATGTACTCATGTAGTAAAGGGAATGTGAGGAGCTGATTTGATTGGATGTCACCTAGCAACCTTTTCTAATTTATTCAGTCTAGCTCAATACCCTTTTTACCGTTTTCTTGCTAATGACCACAAAAAAATAAACCTGGAATAATAGATGTTATTATCAGAAAGTAGTTAATGATGGAGTGGTGCATTTCTCCTGTTGCAACTGTGAAGTCAATTATTTTCCAACTGCAATGGTTTCTTCATCTTATACCACAGCACTTTGCCAACAATTACAAGTTTTTATTGATTAAAGAATAACGCATTGTACCTTTCATTTATGGGTGTGTTGTAGCCTTTAAAGCATTATTTGTTTTTTTAATAAATATATATAAATATACAGTATACAGGGCTCAGGATTGTGTAGTATAGAGTGTAATATAATTTTTTAAAGCACAAAATGAACTGAATTTTATTTCATTTTATCCAACTTCCCCGAACACGAAATGAAAAACTGGGTCACAAAGGCAAAGAAATAGCATAAATACACACTATGGTGTTCTGTGGTTGTTTTCAGTTGTTTCTATGACCATAAAAATAATAATTATAATAATATGCTCATTTTGGGAGTGAATTTATCCTTTATAAAAGTAATGATGACGTTTGTTCTAACTGACATATCCGAAAAACCCAAATACACCGTTTGAAGTCTGAAGCGTCCCCATTAACACACACCAGAAAGGCTTCTATTTTTTATTTTTTTAATCATCATTGATCTATGCTGAGTTGCCGGCACGTATCTGTGCTGCTAATGTTGTGGAATGTCTGTGGAACAAACCCATATCTGTTATCACTATAGTAACTGTGAACGTCCCCTCAACAGCCTCTTTTCTGTCTCTTGCTTGAGGCTAAAAAGCCTAAAAAGTTTGGGATGTTACCAGGACACCACAATGCCCATCTGAATTCCTTTTTTAAAAATCTATTTTGCTTACTCTTTTAAAAAAAAGGAAAAGCGTATACATTCTTAATATCAGATTATGTGGCTTATCCATCGTACACATGAGTTGGTGCTTAGAACGAGCTCATTAATATAAACCTGTATTGTAAAGTTTGCCCTTCAGCTGTAACTACAGTAATGTCATGTTTATACTGTTAAAAAAATCTAAACATGCTTATAAATCAGTTTACAGAATTAAACAGTGCTGTGGTATAACGAGGACAGATAATCCATTATAAAACTTATTTTAAAATGCGATTTTTGTGATCTACTTCACAAACCATAAGGATCATGAGAAATAGTTACTGGTTAAATGTGATAAGTCTTTCCCATATATGTTACATGCTATGTTTGCTGATTTACGGTGGGGATTTTACAGATCAGCCCTGATGATAATACAGGGAGTAAAGACAGAAAGTTCTCTATAAACCCCTTTTCGTTTTAAAGTTACTGGGTTCCTGCTGGGGACACAAGATTAGACAAAGCTTCTGCTTTCTCGAGCACGGTTCCCTGCTCTCTCACTGGGGTTTGTCAGCAGAGCATTACAGAGAAATGTTTGTCGAAGGAGGTTGAAACGGCCGATATATTCATCCTCATTACGTAATTTTCATTTTCCTACTAATTGGCTCTCATTGACGTAAAGTATTTTGCACCTCACATGATTTTCTTTTAGGTTTGTGGTGTGTGACTGGATCAAAGCTTACTTACTCTTACTCCTGACTCTAAGTGCCGCTGAATTTAGGTGTAATATGACAGTTGGCACTTGTACGCGCCACGTTTTGTGACTTAATTCATATTCCATCTAGAAGATCCATGTTTGTGTTATGTGTGTATGTTGGGGGAGGGGTGGGAAGCCAGAGCTAGCTTCTTTTCTTTGTTAAGCAGCTTTAATGGTTGTTCTCCTCCCCTCCCTCCCCTGCTGACTGTATAGCAGTGTTTCAGTGGCTGTCATTCCTTCCGCTTCCCCACGCCTGAGCGTCCTGACCAGTGTAATTGTTACCTTGTGTGCTGCCTCCTCTGTACACAATGGCTCTGTGTCGCAGGAGATGGGAAAATTATGTGCAACATTTGACAAGGTGTAATTGCTGGACCAGTTTTATACCCTGCTGCAAAGTTTTAGTGAAAGTGGTATTTTTAACTTCCAGGGCAGCAACAGTGTGTTTGTGTTAATGTTGGGGTTCTGATCATGCTCTGCTAATGCAAAGCCTGTAAAGTCAAAGCCGGGGAGGCAACGTGACCCTCCTGAGCTTTGCGATTTCCCCACAGATCTTTATGCTTTATGCTATCCATGGAACCAGCAAGTCTCGGGTTGTAACTGTTTGATGGCAAGAATAGATAGATACCGTCATCAGGAACATACCATGTGGACTCTACAGCTTGTTTAAAAGTGAGAAAACTTTTGGGCAATTCAACATAGAAATCTTAAAATACATATGGAAAAGCTGTAAACACATCTGTCACTGTGATAGACACAGATTTAGGTATGGGTGACAGAGTGTCATTTAGCTAGGGGCATTCTTTAAAAAAAAATTCACGTCAATGATATCATGCGCGCATATGGTTCATTTCACCTTGTCGGAGTGGCCACTCTGTTTCTAGTTTGTAAGCAAGACAGGCTACAGACAGGAAAGGTCTCCTGCTCAAAAGGACAAGATTTGAGGGAGGGCAGGTAGGTGAACGGCACGCCAGGTCTCCAGACCGGAAAGACCGACTTACGCGGAGAGCGGGGGGAGAAAAGCATGCCTTTGACTTTCTACACGCTCAGTAAGATCAGTTACACTACGAAATGCTATCAAATAAACCACAGTTCATTCATAATTCTGTGAATATGTAAGTTGTAGTTTTACAGACATGTTTAATGTTTTTTTTTAGTTTTTAGGAGATCATTAAGATCAAGTTAAAATCAGTCTGCACACCCCCAAAGTGAGCAGATTGTGTCTTGATACTGAAAGTGCAGTGGGATGGGTAATGTACTAATACTCCATAAATCAATTTTAAATAAATGAATGAATAAATAAATAAACCATCAGGTACCCAGTTTAGAAAAAAAGATGAAAGTGAAGGAGAAGAAACGGGCAAAAGATAAAGGTATGCAGCTATGTTATCTGTTTGTACTAGTGCTACACAAAGAATTACCTAAAAATCTAAATACAACATGAATACAAAATTGCACATTTATTGGATTAGTAAATATGTAATGCCAATGTAATTTCTTTATTAGATCGTGCAGCCCTACTTTAGAAATAGATAGATATTTTAGAGAGAGATAAAAACTTTATTGATCCCAAAGGAAATTCCACATTTATATGTATAATATTGCAATAAAATAAGCTAATACAACACTTTTGTTTGTTATTTGCCCAAAAACTAAATCACTAATTTGCAAACTTTGGACAAAGAAAGTAGTTTACTGATTTCCTTATTTTCTGTACTGAAAATTAGTATTTCTTGTGCTAGCTCCCAAGATTTAAATTGTCAACATCAGAATGGCGTAAAACATTTATGTAGGGTTTGATATGTAGGCCATTATGTTGCGATTAGTCTGTGGATGAGTGCTAAAAGAGAAAAATGTATTCTTTCAATTCTAGTTTAAGCCACAAACCCCACAGGACCAGTGCTAGAGATAGAAAAGATCAACACCATAAGCAAAGGGATTATGCAATGCTGGTGCATTTGATTTATTTAATTGTAAGATGATGTTATATTAATTTGACTATTTTAATATATTAGTATTTTTATTGTGTGGTTTTACATTAGGTAACCTATGAAACAAAGAAAGCCAAACTCAATCTTTTCTAGATATTTAATTCTGCTCCATCTTCATTTATACATACACTACGTATATGTGTTGCATTAACTGATTGTAAGTTATTTCTATCAGAGACGGTCCAGTGTGACTATTACATTTCACTAATAGATGAATTGGTTAGGCAGGAAGTAGGAAGTGCTGGGAAACACAAGGTTTTTTAAAATATAATAAAAACAATGTATTAAGCTAAATAAATTATATGTCATTTTTAAAATTAGTTTATAGTTTATTAGTTTATTCATTATATTTATTTAAAATCGGTCATTTAGGCATGCAGTTCCTTTTCACTATATAAAAAGTGATCAGAGTTTTAATTTGGATATAGTGTGACCTAGTGCTGGGCGATATAAGGTCAATATCAATATCACATTTAATTGAACATTTCACCTTAATTATGATGAATAAATTATGCTTTTCTTGTTGTTTTTCTTCAAGTTGACATAATCTTGCCCATGTCAACTATGTTTTATTTAAAAATTCTTTACGATTTCTTTCATACCTTTTTAATATTCTGTTAATACTTTCACCATAGTGTGTGTTGTGTATTGTGTATTGTGCCCTTAAAAACACACTACTGTGTGTGTAGTTACTAGACACTCGTCTAGTCTGCGACATTATGTCAATCAAAGGTTTTGAATACTGGTTTCGATTCGTTTTCAATTAATTGCCACAGCCTTAGTATGACTCCATATGACTGTGTCACGAAATGAGGCATAAGTGCATTTTTAAAGTACTTACACTACTCTTCTATTTTTATATTATTATACTATAAGACTGACATACTGTATCATTCAGAGACTATTAAATAAAAATGTATACCTGTATAATGAATTAATCAGTACTGAATATTCATATACAATAATCAAATTCAAATTTTATTTGTCACATACACAGTCATACACAGTACGATATGCAGTGAAATGCTTACACGACCGCCCGTGACCTCAAAAATTAAAAATACTGAAGATTTCAAAATTATATTTACAAATATACTATATTAAATATTTACTATACTTGCGAACTAAATAGCACATGGAATTATTTAATTAAGTAACAACAACAGCAGTTGTTAGTCAGTTGTTATTTTAAGACACAAAGGTCAGCTGTTCTGGAACAGTTCTTGCAAGATCAGTATTGTCAAGTGCATTTGCAAAAGCCATCAAGCACCATAATGAAACTTGCTCTCATGAAGACCTTCCCAGGAAAGCAAGACTAAAACCTTTAGCATTGGTCTTGGAAAAACCATGGCTTTAAAGGGTGTGTCCAGACTTTTGCCTGGTAGTGTATCTGACCCTGTACTGGCTGCGTTATAGATGAGGGAAATAAAAACAAAACATTTCGTGGATACTTGCAAATAAGAAACTTCATTTCCAAGAAGATATTGCCATGATGTACAGAGAAGATCAGGAGGTCTTTCATCTTTTGCTGACTTTGTTCCAAAGACAGAGCAGACACTGAGTTGATTTCTGAAGTCAGTATGTTATAGAAGTAGGAACATGAAGCCACCTAGCTGCACGTATGTGTATATACTGTAACTTATGCAGGAAGCAGCACCAGATATTCCTCTTTAAATCAACATACTTACACTAACAAATATTTATGTTGCCAAATCTTTAGGTAAACATGTGAACTCCCTAGTTACTGTAAGCCTTCGCAAATTCTTCCTTTAATTCAGTTCAAAGGTTGTCAGGCAATAAAAGTGTATAGCCAAAAATCATCAAGGAGTTGTGTTTACTGCAGCCAAGTGCCCATCTTGGCACTAGGCACATCCTGTGTGTGTGTGTGTGTGTGTGTGTGTGTGTGTGTGTGTGTGTGTGTGTGTGCGTGCGTGGGGCAGGCGTGTGCCGGGGAGAGAGATAGTGAGGCTGGATGTCCTCAGGGACTGGATGGAGGCCTGTTTTCTCCATTCACTTTCTGTGCGAACTCCCGCTTTGCGCTCCCCCCGAACACAGCTGCTGCCCTCGTTGGAGCTGCAGTCTATTGTGTACATGTATCACGTTGTACACACGCACACACACAGACTACTTTTTGTGTGTCAAGTGTCGCACAGGGAGATATGGGGTTACACTGTATTCTGTTGTGTGTGTGTGTGTGTGTGTGTGTGTGTTGTGCACTGTGGTGTGGGTGTACTCTATGGCACAGTGAGGTTACTCAGTTCTGTCTGGCACAGAGCAGCTCTCCCTGTCAGTGTTTAGTGAAGAAAAGCTCTATTAATAGATTGCTGCTTGTCCTACTTGGCAACAGAAAAGGAACTAAAGGCAAGGAAAGGGTCTATTGAGACCAAAAAGCAGGGTCACAATTTTTTTTTTTTTTTTTAAATGGAGCATTAAACTAGAGCATTAAAGTTTCCTCCCTTAAATCTGTTGGAAATAAAAGTACTGTCTTTCGGCTTTGCAATGACCTTTCCATACACAGAAATAACAGTAATAACATTTAGTGCATCACCTGTGATTTCCTCTCCTAAAACCATCATCTCATACAATCGCTTCAGTTCCATGTGCTTTTAGCTGCTCAAACGGGAAAAAGAAAAAAAAAGAGAGAAAAACAGAACAAAGCCGCATACAGTCTCACTGCTCTCATGAATCCTCTCAGTCAGGCGGGTTCTTCATGCAGAAATTGGATTAGGCAAACTGCCCGCTGATTGCATTGCACCTCTTGTCCATCTGCTACACATCACCTGATTTTTTATTTTTTTTTCCTCACTAGGAAATCTTAGCCTTATGGCCCCTGACAGGGAATAACAGTCGGGTTTTGAGTGAACCTCGGTCTCAGGACGTAGCTACGCGAGTGAAATGCTTCAGGTAGACGTAAGGTTGAGGAAGCCAAAGTGGTGACGTGCGCTTCGTGTTTACCAATCGTTCTGCATCACTACTTTAATGTTTACTTTATAGAGCACATGAAAGTCCTTATAAGGAAACCAAAGTCATCTTAATTTGTTGCAGGAATTTGATTTTGCAACTGCACATCGTGAGGGGAAACATCTGAGGGAAACTTAGCACGAAGGGTCTTTTCGAGTTTATTAAGAAGGATTCTGACCTGCAGATGGACTAATGCGGAGCGCACGATTGAATATGATGTGATGATTAAATATCGCGCGGATTAAAGATCAAGCAATAAAATGTACTCGGATATAAATGATATCAAATTTGTTACTCGCTTCCTTTCTTACTTTCTTTTTCATACATAGCTATTTACAGGAGCCTTTCAAGCTGTGTGGAAAAAGAAGATTACTCTGGCTGAATTTTAAAAGTGAATTTTGTAGATGGGAGCGATTTGGAAGCATGAATTATATCTACATTAGAGAATCGATATCTCATCATTTTTCCTAAGTCACAAGATGTGCATGCGCTGAAGAAGTCACAAGTTGTATTTGAGCGTCAAAGACTTAACCATACAGTGGGAGTGTGTATGTGTGCGTGTGTGTGTGTGTGTGTGCGCGCACGCACACCGGTGGACTGACTTTCTGTTTAAGTTGACACAGCTGTGGCACCAGGATGTCAGATCGAAGCCTGCCTCTCTGTTTGCAATCCCTTCAGAGAGCATATTTCCTCTGCTATAAATAGCTTCCCACCCCTATATGTCTGTGGATTCTTGTTTTTTCTTCTTTCTCTCTCTCTCTCTCTCTCTCTCTCTCTCTCTCTCTCTCTCACTTCAGTGTTGGTGCTATATTTGTAGCTGAATGAACAGGAAGGAGCACGACCGCTTCCAGCTCTGTGGTTCGTGTTTGTTGTTGGTAGGGACGGGGATAATGTGAAATGACAGTACAGCTCTACTAAAGGCGACTGGCTGATACTGTGACCTACGGGTCATCCCTGAACGCACTCACACACACTCACACACACTCATACACACAAACACACACGTAACCCCACAATGTAACACCAGGGTTTTTATATAGACACATGGTTACACTCAACAAAGATCTACTGCCAACTTTATAGCCGTGTAATTTTGTAAACTGCACTTTGTCCTCTGCGTGTGATGGTATGTGTGTGTAGAGCCTCTCATGCCAATCGAGATTATTTTGACTAACGATCTCCCTTTATTGTGTGCCGTTCGTCTTGTCTCTTATCTCTCAAGCGTTAAATGTGTCATAGGCACAGACTTGACACTGGCAGAGATACCCAGAGAGGCGTGGTCTCTATCCACGGGCAGACTGACACACTGACAGAGTTCCATGTGACAAGCCTTCACTTTTCTTTTAAACCCTGCTTAATCACTTAACCCTTTCCTACTCCCATAGAATTGCACAAAACATTATTTGCACAGATTGCCTTAAAAATATTGTCTGAGAATAACAACATTGTTTTAAAGGCTATGACTTGGTTTAGGTGGAGCCACGCTTACTTTGGTTCCAGTGTCTTTCTAGAGCAGCATTTAAATAACAAAGCAAAAAATTTGTTAATCAAAGTGCTTTTGGTTAGTGTGGTCAGAGAAATCACCTCACTTAAGCAGGGTTAACCACAACATATGACACACTTAATTACAAAAAAAACCTGTAAAGTGTTGATGCTTAAAAGCACTGATTTAACAAAAAAAACAACAACAAAAAAACAAGGACATAGAGAATATTCTCATGAACTCAGTGCTCCCACCTCCTCACAGATCTGTTTTTGTGCACCAATATCATATAATGTGCCTGTGGATTCTGGGAATAGATGAATGTCTTCATCCTGTTTTACTCTCTCTCTCTCTCTCTCTCTCTCTCTCTCTGTAGACAAGTGTGAAGGAAGGCCTGCTCCTAAAACAGACCAGCTCTTTCCAGCGATGGAAAAAAAGATACTTCAAACTCCGAGGCCGGACGCTTTACTATGCCAAGGATGCCAAGGTGAGGTTATTTCTTGATTTTATTCTGTAGGTTTATCACATATACAGTAGAAGAGTCCTGACACACACACAAACACATACACATCACTCGTGTTGTTATAAGCACTTAACCATAAGTTGGTGCGGTATGGCATGGTAATGGTCATAAATCCAAGATCTTGCATTTTGCTATTATTTCCATTGGTACATGTACCTTTGTCCTTTGTACCACTAGTACCTGGCACATGTGTCACACCAACACAACTGTGCATACATATTTTAGAATCACGTGACAATACCGTTCTTGCAAGAACTGTTAAAGAAAAGCTGATCTTTGTGTCTTAAAAGAACAACTGGCTGTTGTTGTTAATGTTACATAATTACATAATTACATATGTAATATTTTATAGTTTTATTATATTTTAAATTATTATTTAAAATATAGAAAAATAAATACAAGCTTGTGTCCAAACTTTTGAGGGCTACTGTATTATTACCTGCTATTTATTATTTCAATGCATTATAATTTTTTGTAATGATGATGCAGGCAAAAAGCAAAACTGCAATATTGTGTATGCTGCAGAAATACTGCAACAAATCAGCTCCTTTCATTCCCTTCAAGAAGAGAGTAGGTGAAGTTTTCATACACTATATAATGTGGTATAAATGCTATCCAGCGACCACCAGAGAACTCTCACATTTACAGAGTTAAATCATATGATAAGGACAGGCCACAGGTTCTCGCTCATGTTACAGGTAGTTTGGGATTTACTTGAGTAACTATTCTGTGCCATGCCGTACTTTCCAGTGGAAAATCAGAATGCAAATTAGAAAGCATATTAGCTAGACCCCCATTTTGAAGGCTGAGCCTTCTTTGAGGTAGAATATGATCTGGGGAGGACAAGAGAGATGTGAAATTGGACATCGATTTTATGTGGGTTTTATTTGGGTGTATATAAACCCCCACTGCTCTTAATATGTCTATGTGTATGTGTGTTCGTGTGTGTAATTGCCCTGAGGCAGACGGGTGGCGTGCTGGCCCGCTGGCAGTACCGTGTCTCACGTAGCCGCGTGTGTTGGAGGGTTCTGTCCGTGTGCTGGTCCGGTGCTCGTCTGCCACCTCCCGCTCTGGGTGCCAGCGGATCGGAGGAAGGTTTGGTGGCGATTCGGGTTAGCAGCAGCTGCAGCAGGAGCCACCTGTCTGGCATTGGATATCCGTCTTTCTTTCCCCCCCTTATAGCTGAGATTACTGACTGCCATTCGCTACAATCATTTGGCTGGCCTGTACACCCTGGCATCATTTAGGATGCCTGTTCTCCTCATTGTGAGCTGGAATGTGAGCTATGCAATGGATGAGAACATCATATCATCACTGTCGTCATGTCCGCATAAGCAGTAGAAGAGAAGTGCTGTGGAGGTTTGGACCTTGCTTGTCACTGCTCTGTGTCTGAAAGGAAAGACTGTTTAGACTAATCTTGAATCTGCATCCTCTCTGTGTGACGCCTCAACACGAAAAGGCTAAAGACAGTCAGCCATTCAGTGTGTCCTCTTTGTCTCTACCATGTAAGTCATTCATACAGAAAAAAATATCAGCATCCTGCCTTGACTCACAGGTTAAGGATGGCATTTAAAGACCATCTTGTATTCGGAATGTAAAAGAAAGGCTTTTCAAAATCCACATTTCTAAGACTGAAAAAAACAACAACTCTGGAATGTACTGTAAATGTTCTGATCACTTGTACTGTAGAAGAAGCCATGACTGTGTATGCGGAAGAGAGGAGAGTCTTACAGTGACCTCACAGGCACAAATGAAGTGGCTGAGCATCTGGGGGGCTCTGTTTGTGTTGGCATAACACCCTGCTCTCCAACAGATATTGCAGACCTAGTCTAGCCAGCCAACATTGAGCCAGCATTCTCCCTACTAGATGCAAGCCAAGACTGCAGATCATATCATAAACAGGATGTCACACTGCTTACACTTCCCAAGTACACAGTCATCACTTAAGTCAAATATCTGCCAATCAGCTCTTGAATGCAGATTAGGTACTGTAACGTGATCTGGCCTTAATTGCAAACCTTTGGTTGGTTGTTTCAGGCGGTTCCTTGTTGTCTCATGGAGCTTTTTTGAGCTTGCACAGAAGCATTATGTAGCACGGCAAAGTACAAAAGGTTGTGTGAGTGCCCATGTCTCATGCTAGTTCTATTCATTGCTTTCTTTCCACCCTTCAAGGCTGTTAGGAAGACTGCTGTGTATGAACTCAAGCTATAAAATCATGTGCATACATGTTCATGAAGAGGATAAGAATAAAGCACTTTAAGGATTTTGCTGCATTAACTTTGACCAGCTACTGCTTCCATTGAATCCAGATTGATTAAGCTAGTTTGTACTTTTTAAACAGTCAAGCTGTCGCAGTGCCGCAGTACAGTGTGTTTACTGTTTCTCTGTACTATCCTCAACAGTCCCTTATCTTCGACGAGGTGGACCTCTCGGATGCCAGTGTTGCCGAATCAAGCACAAAGAATGTCAACAACAGTTTCACGGTAAGCAGCTGTTTCAGTGGATTACATCAACACTGCAGGGATATGTGCACTGTACACCTGCCACTGATACAGCATGCACACAGCAACTTTTCCCCACTCGGAGTACTTACTACTGTTTTTATTGTTGTTTTCGATTGTTTCTATGAACAAAAAAGCATAATACATGCTCATTTTGAGAGTTCCACATTTTTGTGAAATTATTCCCATATTCTGTTAGTGGTAAAATTTAGCCTTTATTAAAGCATGATAACTTTTGTTCTACCTATTCAAAAACCCAAATACACAGGTTGATACACAGCCTCCCTATGAAAACACCAGCAAGGCATCCATATAAGCACCTTCTTTTTTTTTTAATCCTCATTGACCTATGCTGTGTTGCCGGCATGTATCTGTGTTGCTTGAGCTTTAAGGGTTTTAAGTACAGTAAAAGGAAGCTAATAATGCTACAGCGTTGAGAAAAAACACATGTACTTAAAGGTCAGGTGTCCAAAAACGTATTGCTGTTGTAATTCTGCAGGGTGGCTTCTATTTGTAATATTGATGGGAATCACCAGTCACCTCCCGATATGATATTATCACGACACCTAGGTGCCGATTTGATTAAAACTGTGAGTCTATAAGTATCAGGATTTTAATAAATATTGTGATTCGATATTACATTTTCCCAATTTTGTTATAATTTTAGAACTTCAATTAAAAACCGAGGGCAGCATTTAAACAATACAAACTAACTTCAGATACAAGAGCTTAATATGTAACTTGTGTGTATCTGTGTCATCTTTCATCTAGTTAAAAAAAACTAGTCAGTATGGCGATATCGCAATCCGTAACTGTTTAGATTTTTTTCCTCATCTCTTGTCAGTAATGTCTGCAAATATAGATGGTAACTGTTTTTGGTAAATGGCTTGGTTTTTCACAGCACAAAAAGAAAATTAGGAGAATTTGTTAATCCTATACTTAACCTTAGTAAATGTATCTATAAAAATCCTTTATCTTGATCAAAACTGCTGTCTATAAAAAGTATACTCAAACAAACTCTGTTATTTAAATCTTAAAACTTCTGTTAAGAAAACAGAAGCTTTGCTCATTCTTTTAATGTTGCTTTGTGCGAGTCGCTAAGTTAAGGAGCAAATCGTCCTATGTCTTTTAACTAGCTAAGATCATTTGGCCGGCTTTGTGTGTGAGCTCCTCTCTCATCTTTCTACCTGATTGCCAACATTATACTATGCTTGCTTTGACATAAAGACCACAGCACACCTGAGAGAGAAAGATAGGTTTGCCTGCTACTGTAGGTACAACATGCAGTTTTTGTTATAGGAGAAAAGTTTCTCTCAGTTTTTTTTTCTTTTTTAGACTGCCCCTTACCTCATATTCATTAGTGCGCTTTCCCGTGCAAGTGAGTGTGTGTGTATGTGTGTGTGTCTTAGGGAACAAAGCTTGCGAGGTTAGCTACGATCACCTCTGGTGAAGCAGCGAGTGTAGCCGTGTCCTTCAAAAAAAATTGCCCTGCTCCTCAGGCATTGCTCTAAAAAGACATGGAGAATGATTAAAAAAAGCTCAAAGCAGAATTTGTTGTTATTCATAGTACCGGTGCTGTTAGTGCTTCACTGAGCGTGTTTTGGATCAATTGGCTGATGGCATTTTGTTTAACAGCGCCTTGGATTAGAGTGTGTGTGTGTGTCGCATAGGGAGAATTGAGGTTACACTTTATTTTGGTGTGTGTGTGTGTGTGTGTGTTTGGCTTTGGAATGGTTTCTTCGTGAAAACTACGCCTCCTTCTGCGATCTCCTGTGTTGTCCTACTACATTTTTTATGCATTCAAGCCATTATGATCTGGATGCTTGTTTCCTCTCAGAGCCAGAGCACTGTAAAAACATGAAGAGTCACAGTGTTGTGTACGCTTTACAATGGTTCCTCTTTAATAATTTACACTCATGTCCCTTTGGACAAATAGCCATTTTGCTTTTATGGCTCTTAATTTCTCTTTCGGCTTAATGGTTTTTTTAGTGCCCCCTCGATGAAAGATCATCTACTTGGGTGTACACGTTCACTTGTGCCTCTTTCAGGAAAATTTTACTGTGGGCCTTTCTTTATTGCAGCTAGGCTTTTTTTTTTTTCCAGTTTCTAATAATAGCACAGCTCTGAGTGTGCTACAGTGGGAGGGACGAAGAGGGATCAGGCTAGCATGGAAAAGCTGGGGTCTATCTAGGGAACAAAAGGAAATCCTCAGAGTGTCGTCACTGAGCGAACACCTCCCTGAGTGGAGCACCGAAGCAAGCCTAAGCGATAGATACGAGGAGAAATCAGACGGGATGGAGAGAGTGAGAGGTGAAGGAATGATGGAAGGTGAATACCCAAACGAATTCACAGTCTTCTGATTTTTTTCTAATATTGCTACGTGAATGTACGTTTCGCCATTGTGCTTTAAGCTTTGCCTTTTCAGAGCATATGTCTGAATATTTGTTAAAGAGGCTGTTGTCTCTTTAAGATACTCACTAAGGGTGGTGTGCAATATCCTCTTTGATTTTTTTTTTTTCCCTTTCCCTGAATGTGCGTTCAGTTTCTAGAGGACGGTAGAACATATTTTCAAGGAAGTGGTATTGAGAATAAGGCATGGGGACATCGGGCATCGCCCGTCTGTACATAATCCGCATACACACACACATGTGCAGGGTACAGGAGCTCAGTCATCCTCAGAGGAGACAGCGCTGCAGTCGGGAGAAGGCTGCTGGTGAGTGTATCGCTCTAAGATTTACACGTGCACACATACACACACACACACACACACACACAGAATCAGCGAGCAGCGCTGCAGGACCGTGACAGTGTCAACATTGTATATCGTTCTCAACAGACAAGTGTTAATGTTATACTTCAGAGTGGAAATTCACCTTTAAAATTAATGGATGACCTCTGTCTGGTTTTTATCCTCAACACAAAGGTTTGTGTGTTTTCGTATATGTGTGTGTGCATGCTTTTGGGAGGGGGTTGTTCTGAAATGAAGATGAAGAACAGAATGTTGCACCTTAAAGCACATTCCAGTGAGCGCCTTTTGGCTAAAGATTCTGACAAGACGCAGGATTCCATTATTCAGTTCAAGCTTGTGCGGCGCTACCGAGACCTTTAAGCTGATTGCGAGAAAACTGATCTGTCGCTTACGTTTGCAGCTTGTGTTCTCAAAATACAGTGCAATAACACGTTCTATTGTGAGATATGATGTACAGTTTGAAAGGTTTCAGCCATTTGTAAGATGCATGAGCGTCTACAGAAGGTAAACGTGCATTTGGAGGCTGATAACTTGGGCTCAGTCACGATTTGTCTCTTGGCTTTTAAATCACTAGCAATAGTCCCACTGTGGGTTACAGAGGTGGTCCATTAGCACTTGGCTGTACAGCAGAGAATCATGACACAATAGCTATTATTAGGTTCTTTTCCCTTTGAAAGATACAGTATGGGAGCAAACTTCATTAGCTCTGCACACCTTGTCGCAATTTATGACATTTACAAGGTTTGGAGGAAAAACATTTAGGGAAAATCTTTGCTAACACGACTAATGTATTTGTCTGTTCAGAGAAGCAATCATTTTGCCCGGAGGAAATACTCTAGCAGTGCTAATATAAACAAATGCAGACACAGGGATATGTATTTTGCCTGTATATAATGCAAAGATGACAAAGATTTACTTTAGATGTATATTATATTTACAGTTTAGACAATCATAAAATATGACTCGTTCCACGAGTTGTGATAATAGACGATAACAGCACTGGGACATTTAACTATATCTATCGTTTCATGTCACAGGTGTTGTAATAATCATTAATCACACTAACTGTCAGTCATAGTTGAGCACGAGCACACACACTTACACACAAAAACACACAAAACCCTGTGTTGAGTATAAAAACCAGACAGAGGTCATCCATTAATTTTAAAGGTGAATTTCCACTCTGAAGTGTAACATTAACATTTGTCTGTTGAGAAAGATATACAATGTTGACACTGTCTGGGTGAAAGTAGGTCGGTACGGTCCACAGTACTGGAAAGAGGAAGGAAAGAACAGCTGCCTGCCAAAATCCACATTCAAAACCAGGTATGGAAGCACTTTCAGCAAGAAAAGACATCTGATGACGTTATGTCATCTTAAACAACACTTTGTCTACTTAGTGATTGCTAAGTTCTTTCGAATTGCCTCTGAACCGGCTGTGTTGTATTGTTCACTGTTAACATGACCTACAAAGCTAACTAGCTTCTAATACAAGGCTGAGTCCCAAATCACTCTCTAATCGCTGATCGAGGGCACTACTTGATATGTACACTACCGTTCAAAAGTTTGGGGTCACTTGCAAATTTCTTTGTTTTTGTTTAGTGATTTCTTTTCTACATTCTACAACAATACTGGGGATTTCAAAACTATAAAATAACACATATGGAATTAGGTAATTACGTAACA
>JAOVVB010000049.1:14098903-14118543 GCA_028570985.1 Heterobranchus longifilis
TAACTGTTCAAAGGAGATTAATGCATTTTTTGGACGCCTTCAGCATTCCTTTACAATGTAGAAAGAAATAAAAATCAAGAACGATCATGGAGTTAGAAAGTGACCCCAAACTTTTAAACGGTAGTGTAGAATAAGAGATTGTTCACCCTAGCTTTCTATTTTATTCTGTTTGGGATTCAACGCATGAACCCAGATGTTTGCTTATATTCTGAAGTGGGATAAATGGAAATATAAAGTAAAGTTTCTCAGGACTGTCCACCACCTCCATGGTTTGGCTACATAGTGGCAGTAGGAATTAGATTAAAACTACTTTCACCCTGTTAATTACACTACCTGTCGGTTGACAGATGAAAACTGGGGACAGGCGGTAGATCAGTGTTTAAGGTGTTTGACTATTGATCGGTAGGTCCCAGGTTTAAACCTCAGCACCACCAAGTTGCCACTGTTGGGCCCTTGAGAAAGGCCCTTAATCTTCAACTGCTCAGATGTAAAATGAGATCAAAAATGTAAGTCACTGGGGCAATGCTGTAAAGTTTTGTCAGTCGTGGAAGGATACATGTTGGTGCGCCCTTGTGCTTATGATCGCATCATGGCTGTTCTGATATTCAGTATAACAGCACTCCCTCTCGTGATATTACTTAAATATAACTCGACCTTAAACTTTACTGTGAAGAGAAAAGGAACTGAAAACAAGAAAGAATGCATGAATGAATTTGGGTTACAATATCATTCTAATAAAGCAGATATGACCATTTATTATTATTATTATTATTATTATTATTATTATTATTATTATATCTCTAGACACTTTGCCTAAGCTATTCTTAAATATTATCTGTTTCACTTTCCTAATCAAACTGCAAAATGAGTGTAAGGAAATGTTCATAGGAATTTGGCTTGGACCTACTCTACAATGGCCTGTTGCCTTTTATCAGCTTTATCAGTGGTGTGCATACTCAGTATTTTTTAAAGGCATAATTAAAAAAATATATACATATTTTACCATTCATTGCTTATTAAATCTGTATTTCTTAAATTTTGTTTTTAATAAGCATAACATATTTTCAAGCAGCTGAAACAGACACATCTTTTCGATCCAGATGATTACATGCAAATTGAATATGAACAGAAGTGGCCAGTCACTGTAATCATATTTAAAAGATTCTGTAACTGATATGGTCAAAGCGCAATTGCTACTTAGCACCCTCTATGCTCTGCTTGTGGTCATTCACCTAAACACATCTTCAGTTTTAATAGCACCCTCTTGTGGAAAATCTTCCACTTAGACATGAGTAAGTGTGCAAGTTGGTCCTGTGGCTCTAAATATATGGTGGATTTAAAAACTGATTCAATTCAGTTCATTCTGTTTATTCATTTTTATAGCACAAACAAATTGTTGCAAAGCCACCGTACAGAAGCTTGCGCCAGATCTAGACGAGAAACACAATAGTGTCAAAGGAAAACCTTTCGCTGTGAAATAAATCCTTGACTCAGAAAAACAGTCCAGCATGAGTGATACCAGATAGTGAAATTCTTATTACATTACAGTAATCCTTTATATAATAAAATTATACAATGAAAAGACAAAACTATAATGCATTTAAATCTATAAAATGTTATGTATGAGCATCTAAACTATGTACATAACAACCTATATACTAATAAACTATAAACTTTTTTGGAATGATATATGCAATTGCTTATTGTTTAGCTGAGCAGTTTATAACTATGTCTAAAATTATGGTTTAGATAAAAGCGATGTTCACGTCAAACCGGGACTTGTGATGAGATTTCCTGTAAATGAATGCGAAAAACTGATTTACAGAAGACTTCAAGCACAGTACAATGATGAGAAACATTTGAATGGTGCAAACATTTTAAAGAAGGAATTTTCACGTTTGGCCATTAATGGAGTTCCAGGGAGGCCAGCATTTCAGACGAAGCAGGCAGTCCAATCAAGCACTTTTGAAGTGCAAGGATAAGTGCATTATTTGGATTAGTAGCAGGGGATTATATAGAAAAATTAAGATTTTTACTCACTTAACTGTTTTCTTTTATTTTGCACATTTAAAAGTGCCAGTTTGATAGGAATGCCCATTGTACAGTACATAGCCTGAACACCACCAGGCAGAGGTTTATGTAAACTTGATACAAGGTGTGCTTTTTATTTTTTTTACTCACTAAATTGTGTAGCAGGACAGAACACTCACTCACTCATCGTCTATACCGCTTTATCCTGTATTCAGGGTTACGTTGGGCCTGGAGCCTATCCCAAGAGACTTAGGGCATGAGGCGGGGTACACCCTAGACGGCGTGGCAATCCATCGCATACACACACATACACACACTTACATACTCATTCACACACTATGAATAATTTGGGAAGGCTATTTGGCCTAATCTGCATGTCTTTGGACTGTGTGTGGAAACCGGAGCACCCGGAGGAAACCCACCAACACGGTGAGAACATGCAAAATTAATGCACACAGACCCGAACCTGGACCCTGGAGGTGCAAGGCGACTGTGCTAACCACTAAGTCACCGTGCCACCCAGTACAGAACAATGCATTTATATTGTATATTAACGTAGTTTTGCCTATGTACAGTACATCAGAGTAATTAAGTTTTATGTATTTTAGTTATATTTGTGGCAGTTGCCTTAACAGTCCAGAATGCAACAGATATTTAATATGATTAAAATGTATATATATCATAATATCATTAGAAAGAAAATTAAATCACAATAAAAAAATTATGATTATGCCAATTAAACGTTAATTTGATATTGAGAAAACATTACTCCCAGACTAGCGCCTTTAAGAGACTTTTAGAGAGCGTGTGATGGCTGTGGTTTGATGCTCTGGGATTTGAGCGTACTTGCGTAATAAGGAGATGAATGTCTAATGTGACTGTTACGTCAGGGCAGAGCAGGAAATTGACAGGAATGTTTTAGCAAATAAGTTTGCGATGACTTTTTCCTGTAATGGAAATACAATGCCTAAAAGTTTTCGAAAATCTTCTAGTAGCCATGTTATGTGATGTGATGTTTATGAAAGTTTCGTTAAAGTCTTTCTAATCGCCTCAGCTTACAGTAGCTCTGGCTGCAGATTGTGTTATGGAGGATTGCAGTATCTATGGAGAGTATATAAATAAACATTAGGTGTGTGGGCTCCACTAACCTCCTCCACACGCCTGGCGTTCAGCTGCACCTTTATATCTCCGCTCTTCCTCTGTTGATACCACTGTATTATAGACTTCTTGTCATTTACGAGGCAGTAAAGAGAAATGTATCCTATGCACAGTACTTCACACTTGCACTGGTTTGCATTGACGAAGGAGGCTTTTCACATTCCGATGTCTTGCTAGCAGCCCATCAAAGACTCACTGGACATCCGCCAAAAAACATTTGCTGAAAAATCTTCCACTTTACCCACGGGCCGTTTTGTAATAATGTTCTTGTGGTTCAGCTGCTTAAAATGATGAGACATGAAACAGGGCAGCAAGGCGTCATAGGTAAGTTGAATGTGCTAGAGTCAGAACCCTATTTGTAATAATCTAGCAAATATGAAAAAAGAATATTCACAGAGGACAAAATTGGTTATTTTGCATGCCCTATTATCTATAAACAGAAGAACAAACTAATGTTTCTGAATATCCAAACAATCAGGAGAATTAAAGCTTTTGCCCTTTGCTAGAAATCTAGACAGCGTGTGATTTGCAAGCCCGGCTAGATTTGTTCCATATTTTGAGATTTGACAGCATGTAATTTATGAAAACTTAATATTACACATCACACAGTTTGGTTTCTATACTACTTTGGCATTATTTTAATTTGATAACTTTATATATTCTGTATTTGAAATAAAAATCTAAGCAGCACAGTGATGCCCCGTATAGTACTATGCAAAATCATGAGCTACCACTCATTTCTTCAAAGTAAATGAAAGTAATCGTGTAAATTAAAGTAAAGAAATGGAAACAAAAGTTTTAATGTGACAGGCTGCAAAGTGCAAGGATACAACTTAAAAATTAGTTGTTTACTAATAGCAACCTCATTTCCCCTCTCGTCTGTCCAATCACTCAGCATATTAATTATATATTAATTACCGGCCTGTTAGATTTCTTGTTTGTTAGATCACTACTGTAACTGCAAAATGACTGAAATGCAGAGAGCCAAAAAAGTCCTTCACGAAGCCTGGAGAACTATTCCTCAATACCGCATTAAAAATGCATGAACGTCTGACTCTTTGCAAGCAAAATATGAAGAAATGGGATGACTTAAGACTCTTTCACAGTACTGTATTTCACACTACTCCCAGTCTTCCTAGAATATGCTTCGGATTCACCACAACCCTGATTGAGCGGCAGGTACAATAAGGACATTAAGTAATAAGCAATTTGCATAATTGACTTTAGTTTTGATTATTCATAAGCTAACATCACGGCTGTCCCCCTTGTCTTCTTCTTGTCTGAGGCGAGCACGCACATGTCTAGGAGCTACTACACACACCGCAGTATTATAGAATCTGTGCTGATGCTGATGTAATCTTGCTGGAGTTTGACTCTCTCTTAGCCATTTTTTTTGTAGACATTCTGTCTTTGCATTTCTCTGACACATCTTCCTCTTCCCCCGTGTGCTGCTCTCACCTGCCATCACCTTGGCTTCTTTAGAGTTCAGACTGTTCCATTTCATCTGCCTCCTTCACACTTCCAGTATAAATCTAGCTCATGAGCCGCAGACAAATCTGTCATAGTGATGAGAAATCGCGAGAGACGGAACTTGTTTATTTGCATCATGCAGTAGTTTTTGGGAGAGGATATGAATTTCATAACTGCACAACGGTTACTTGGTGATGTGGACTTCAGGTGATTTATTTATTATCAGTTTGCTGCAGAAAACTTCTTTTTGCTGTTATCAGCATTCACATACTTACAGATGTGTATCTGTGGATCCAGCTGTTTTTTTAAATCCCAGGCTATCATAAATAGCTGATAACGGTTTGGTCTTGGTAAATGACTTCAAATTTTATTCCAGTGCTCTGTAATTGTGGTCAATGTTCTAAGGATAATCCTGTTCATGTAAGTAATGTGTTAATTAGTTCCAGGCACAAGGGCGTTTTAACTCGAGAACCCGGTGTTCTAGGAACGCTCCTTATATTGACAGGCGTGTACAAAACTTAAAACGGTACCTCCTTCTCCACCTCCTTCTCCCGTCTATTGCACAAATCCTATGTTGCCGGGAAAAACACACTCACAACCTTAACCTTGAGAGTAAAGTAGTAATATAGATATATTATTAATAGATCACGTGAGTAATAAAAGCACAGGGTATGTCCGCTCGTGGATCGCTAGTGCAACGACTGCCCCTGTTATGAAACAGGCTTTTAGCATTTTCTGAGGCGCTCTGCCTGTCAGCCTGGATCTTGCTCATGCTGGGCTTAGCAGAGCAGTAGAGGAGAGCAGGGGAGGGGGAACAGGGAAGGAGGTAGGGGGTCATCTCGCCTCTCATCTTTAAGGAGCGAAGTCTCATCCTCAGCTTTACTCTGAGCTGAGGCAAGCAGCCAGACAGATAGACAGGAGACATTTATCTCCCTGCATCCCTCTCTCCCCCCCCCACCTCACTCTTTCTCTTTTTCCTTACAGGTAATTACTCCGTTTCGAAGGCTCATTCTCTGTGCGGAGAACAGAAAAGAGATGGAGGACTGGATCAGTTCTTTGAAGTCGGTTCAGTCTAGAGAGCATTACGAGGTAAGGCACTCGTCTCTTTTTAGAGGGAATATGTTACAGATCCGACTTGTTCCGGATCTCATTGGAATCTTGAACATAGTGAAACAAAGCTTTTATATATATATATATTATTTTTATTTTTTTTATAACTCATATAATATGTCACGCTGTGCATGTATGATTTGATATTTGTTTCTGCATTGCTGAGGGTTGCTTATTCTATGCAGTTTTTCTTAGCTTAAGAAGCCTGTCAGGGAATCACCACTCTCTGTGCGTGGAATATACCAACGTCCTGAAGATTCTGCTGCACGCTTTTTTTTTTTTCCTGTAGTGTTCATTTGGATTTTCTTCTTTTTCGTTACTCCTGAAAGGATTTGAATAATTATTAATTATTAAGCGCTTAGAAAAACCGCACGCTAATGCATGCACGCTGCTGCTCGTCGGAGTTATTCGAATTTGCAGCCTGTTGACGGATCGTACTGTGTGTTTATTATCATATTGAGTTTATATTGCTTTGAAATGAGAGGGAGGGGGAGATTACATAAGCCCTAATTCTCTGCAATACCACACCCTGAGCCCATGTTCCTCTGTCAGCACCCACACATCTGCCAAGTGGGGCACAGTCTGTTCCTTCATTCTTTCTGGTGAATAAGAAATCAGTGGTGACCTTAAATAAGACCTAAACTGTTGGAAAAAACAAGCTTCATCGGGGTAAAATTGGAGCAGCAAGACTGACTAACTTGCAGACACCACAGCATGTTTTCTCTTGTACAAGAGTGGAATGTGTGCTGGGCATGTGTGCTACTGCGCCATATACAGGAGTTTCTGACGGTACTGTGAGTGTGTGTGTGTGTGTGTGTGTGTGTCAGCATGCTGCTTGTATTTGCTCTTTACTCAACTAGAAAAAGTCTCACTCTACAGTATGTTAACCTGTATTTATTTTTGGGACGTCCGAAAAGTCTGATCCTGGTTCCGCCCTTTTGTTTTCGACTTCTCCTTCGCCAGACGGCACAGTTTAATGTGGAACATTTCTCAGGGATGCACAACTGGTATGCCTGTTCCCATGCTCGCCCAACCTTCTGCAACGTCTGCCGTGACAGCCTCTCAGGGGTCACTTCTCATGGCCTCTCCTGTGAAGGTAGGTGCCCACTTCCTCCGTTTCCATCAGTCTTCCACTTTACCTGCTTAATCTCTCTCTCGACTCTGTACTGTATATGCTAATCTTTCTTTAATCACAGAATTTTGACACATAAATTTTGTCAAAGCCTCTCATCTGCTTATTTTGTTCTCACTGTCTCTCTGAGAAATGTGAGCCTTTTCTGTGCGAGTGCTTATCTGCAGTTGTAGATCCATAAATTATGTTGCACAGCCAGAGCAAGAAACGATCAGCATGGCAGCGATCTTCCAGTGTTTCGAGGATGAGGATCATAAACACTGTTTTTTTTGTGTGTGTGTGTGTGTGCGTGGGTGTGTGTGAGTGTGTGTGATCTTGATACATGATTAAATATCTCAGATAAGGTCCTTCTAGGTTAAAATACTCACCCTAAAAATATCCTCTTGAGTATCATGCATGTAAATGGACTGAAATCTCGTGGAAAGATAATGCTAATTAGGCTCGCAGACATGCAGATGGTGCTCATTAAACACCTCTGCACGTCACTGGATCTCACAAAACCAGGAAGTAAAAATAGCTTCACACTAACACTTTGTGACCGATAATCAGCTTGGTTTAATTAGGAGCCCAAGCCTTTTTTTTTTCTTTTTTTTTTCCCCCGTGATCTACAAAGTTATTGCTGCAATGATTTGATATTGTGTAAAAGATAGTTAAACATTAAACATTCATTCCATTTCTGAAGCACATGAATGTGCAGGCCGATTATTACGGGGAATTTACAAGGTTTCCACAGCTGGCGAATGCAGCATTGGAAGCTATTTTCCGTCAGTGGCTCAGTGTTTGTGGAAGAAATAAAACGCTTTTCAGTAAATGTTCGAATTTTATGTCGCCCTTTATACATAATTTGAGAAAGCTTATAAAAGTGGCTTTGCTAAATGACCAGAATTAATGGCTGTGAACTCTTTTTAAGTGCAGAAGTGATAATTAATGGACACTCTGGAAAGTTGTTTCTTTTTACTTTGCATGAGGGGAGCAGCTGGAGCTCTCTCAGTCTCTTGAGTATTTATTATGTTACAATGAGCAGATGATCTTATTTGGTAAGAGTGAGAGTAATTTTAAAACTCTATGAGAGGACTACAATGGAAATAAACGTTTTGCTTTATTATGTTACATTTTTTAACAGTAGTCTTGTGTGTAATTTTATGGTTGTCAAGTCAATCAATCATTCACTCCCTCATCGTCTCTACCGCTTTATCCTGTATTCTGGGTCGCCCATCTCGCCTATCTCAGGATGAGCATGAGGCGCGGTACACCCTGGACAGGGTGTCAGTCCATCCCGGGGCACACACACATACACACTCATACACACACTACAGACAATTTGGGAATGCCAATTAGCCTAATCTGCAGGTTTTTGGACTGCGGGAGGAAACCGGAATACCCAGAAGAAGAAACCCACCAAACACGGCGAGAACATGCAAACTGCATGCACACAGAGACAGGAATCGAACCTGGCCGGGAATCTGACCCGGACTCTGGAGATGCAAGGCGACAGTGCTAACCACTACACCACCGAGCCGCCATCAATCAATCAATCAATCAATCAAAGTTAATAGAACCATGATCAAGAGCTGTCTGAAAGAACCCACTGGTCCTGTTGGGTTCTTCTAACAAGGCCTTTTTGTTTGTTTGCATGTTTTTCCTAATTTTTTAACATATTTCATAATTAAAATGGGTGTGAAGGAGCAGGGAAAACTCTAACATATGCAAGCCAGTGGTCCACCAGAGTTAAGGTTGAGGATCACTGGTTTAGGTCTTTTTTAATGCATTGTCTACCATGGTTGGTGTACAACTTTTTGTTCTAGTATTAGTACCTGTTACAGTAGCTTTGTGTAGAATTTTGTGCTACTGTATTTTTGTAGCTTTGGTAGAATTTTCCCCAGAGGTCTGCATCATCTCAAAAGCCAAACTACCATTCGCTATGGACTCTTCTTGCTTTGGACTCTTGTCAATAAACCAGGCCAAGAACCACATAAATGAGGCAATTTGACTGATTGGCAGATGACTGACCCCAGACATTTTCCCATCATCCGACAGAAGAAACAAGAGCTTATCTCATTTAGTCACCACCTTCATTTTGTGAACATTGTTTCAAGTCCAGTGACTATGTCTTATTCCCAAAAGCTTATTGCTTTGTGGAAAGTTTGTTTTCCCAGATTACCAGCAGATTATTGCAGCCAGTTACACTGTAAATCTCATGATCCTAAAGCTTTTGGCCTTAGACTGTGTAGGAAAAATAGCTGATGCTCTACGGCTGATTGTTTCAACCTGACGATTTGAGTAAAAAAACAAAACATGTTGCGATTATTTGAGCACATATCGCATTTTAAACGATATGTGATATGTAAATGTATTCAAATACATTTGAATCCCACCTCGGGTTTTTGCGTGTGGAGAATGCATGTTCTCCATGAGTGTGGTGGGTTTCCTCTGGGTTTCCTCCCACATCACACATCAAAGACATGCAGAACAGGCTGATTGGCACTCCTATTACATTTTGTGTGAGAAATAAATACTTCTGGTTTGAATGGAGCATTCATTCATTCATGTTGTGTCCTTGATCATAGTAACCCGAAGAAGAGAGAGTTGTTAAAACCAGCACAGAAAGACAAAAACGTCTAGAGTGGCTGGAGAGTCTGTGAGTTTGAGGTGATCATTGCTGCTTATATTTCTCTTCGATTTCCTGCACCAGCGAATCAATAAGGATTGATGTGCGACATGGGCCCCAACAAAAGAGGCACACTCGATATTTCTCACTCTCTAATTTGACAGAGACATCCTGTCCATTAGCTGCACGTCCTATAGAGTCTCACGATCACTAGACATTACCAAGTGTTCCGCAAATGGTTTGCTAACAGCTCCGAGAATGACATTAGCCTTATTGATTAGAGCCTTGTTTTCAGAGTCATGGAGAATGTTTGTGGAAAGGATCAGCTCAGATTGCAGCTGAATTGTAGAGCTATAGGGAGATGAGGCATTCGCTCATTGCTAATGTGGCTTTGGTAAGAGAGGGCTTTCCGAGACTTCACATCAGAGATGTGCCACCTCATTTATTATTGACAGACAGTAAGGCAGTGAGGGAAATCTCTGGGTGCTCACGGGATTGTTGCACGAAATGCCGTGCCCCATTTTCTGCGAACACTTCTCACTCCTGCACAGTTCTCTGGTCTGCCAGCACATTTTAAGGAAACAGTCTGTTTGTATAATGGTGTAGTGAGAGGAGCAGGAAAAGGTTACCCCCTCCACTGTGATTAGCGCTGTCACTACAAATCGAAATAATCAAGCTGGTCATTGGAGACCCAGAGGCATATGGAAGGACAGAGGAGAGACCTGAACAGACTTGAAATCAGAACCGTTTATCTAAACGTGAACGTGTGAATCTTAAGCCACCAGCACCGACTCAGTGTTTGCATATAGAGTGGGAGTACGGTTCCTAGATACGTACGCTTGAGTACGATTCAGGCATTGTGCTGTGTGAGGCAGGCTTTAAAACTGAGACCAGCAGCAGGAGAGTGTGTGTGGTTGTGTAGCTTTGCGCTGTGCTGGTCAGTAGTCAGTAAAGAAAGCTACTGTATGTAGATCAGGAGGTGTTTTGCTTGCTGGACACTTTGGGTGCATTGGCTGTAAAACGCAAACTGTTGTTACAAGATCGCAAGCAATCAATCAGCCACTTATTTCTCAATGTGAACTCAGCCGGTGAGCATCTTAATTTGATTAAACCTGCAATGCAATTTAGTAGAGGAAATCAGAGAGTACGCCAGCCATTAGCTTATTACTCCTCACCCACACAAGTGGCGTGGGCAATGGAACAGAGTATGCAAATGTGTGTGTTTGTTTGTGTGTGTGTGTGCATGCATAGAAGTCAATCTGCTCACTCAATTTTCTAGTGAAAAATAAAATTCAAAGGTCAAGATTAAGGTGGGAGCTTCATTTTAAATGCCTGTATTTTTTTAACTGTTTAATTGCCTCAAGTTTTAAGTTTTGAAAAGTTAATTTATTGAATTTATTTCAAAAGAGGCCAGATGTATTGGCTGTTAGAAAATATCACTAGTCCGATTCCCGGGTGATGCTGTAACATCTCGCAGCCAGAGGCCTGGAGAGAGCTGATTGGCCAAGCTCTCTCAGAGGGGAGGGATGAGAGGTACTTTGCGCTCGATTCTTCCCATCAATCACGGCTCTACAGCCAGTCACGAGCATCTGTGAGCAGTTCGAAAAGATGCAGCTGGGAGGGTCCACGTGGTTTGGTGGAAGCATGTGAGAATCTTCGGCCCTCCCTGACTGGTAGTAGTAGGCTCGTTTGGAGAACGCACCAATGATGGGTGGGAACTGCATACGACTTAGTTAGTGGCAAAAAAATCCAATATATATATATATTATAGATTTGGTTTGGTTTTTCATTTTGAATGATTTTGCAAAACACTTTAACTCCATCTGATCCCAATGAATCATCCTGCAGTTGTGTTTGTAAACATGCAATTTAATATCAGTATCATTTATTATCAGTAGTAGTGTTGCTTCCATTTTTGGTTTCTGTAGTGAGTCATGGCAGCAGATTGTTGAAGTTCTTGAGTAACATTTAAAACAATACAAAAACTTTACAATGCATCATCAGCTTGCTCTGACCAGTCTCGGTTTTTTTTTTTACAATACAACACAATACAAAGGAAAAGGGATCCTAAGATCCTCTGCTTAATTTTCTGTTGTGAATGTTGAAGTGCAAATGCAGCTTAATCAGCAGTAGTGATAGATTAAAGCTTCTCAAAAAGAATATATATTGAGTTTTGTGACCACAAACTTGTGTTTAAATTATTCAGATAAAAAATAAATAAATCCACGAGCTTGCTATTTGATGTAAAGTAAGTTTTGGGTAATCAAAATGCACAAATGGCACAAATCAAAGACAGGGTCGAACGATATCTACACACATTTTATTCAATTTCTTATTTACGTTTTCTGACTGGTTCATTCGAATTATTGAAATGATCCTCATACTGTTTATGGCATGGCATGAGGGAGAATTGTCTGGAAAAGTGTGAAAAAAAACAGGCTGAGAAATGAGAACTAGGTCTGAGTAAATATGACCTTAATTCAGTTTGAAATCCTTAATGTCAGCCAGTTTCCCATTTCATTTTGTCCCACCTGAGCCAGGTGTTTTTATTCATGACAATTGTGCAATAAAAAGGTTTAATTAAAAATTAAATTTTACAATGTTGGTAAAAGCGATATTCACACATCTGCCAAACCTCAGAAACACAGCACATCAGTTTCCCCTCACCTAAATGGTTTAACACATTTTTTTTTAAAAAACAAAGAATACAGTTTGCTGTGATGTCACTGTTTACACATTTACATTCATATTAAAACCAATTAGAAATAAAATGGCATATTAGTCATATGTAAGCTCTTCATACAGTGTACTTTTTACTGAATCATTACTTCATATGAACTTCTTTTATTACCACATTCCCTTTGTTACTGAACTTGCGACAAGTCTTTAGCTATGGGCTTTTGGACAGCTCTTTGGTTAACTAATTCCACTGTTTTACATAATCTTTTAAGCTGCATATTGTGTCTCACACACTGTGCATTTAGTAAGAGATTCCAGGCAGATCCCCAGGCTTAGGAAATCGAACGGTAATTGTGGCCGTGTGAGAGCATTTTGTGGTCGCACCAAGTTGTGTTTTACACCCAATAGGTATATAAACCTAACCTGTAGAATTTTCATCCCCTACCTTATTAGGATTCGGTTCTTCGGAAGGGCTGGATCTATTATTGGTTATTCACATTCATAAATCATGCCACAGTGAAAATGAAGACTTTCAACTGAAGGCACTTGAATTTGTTTTTTTTTCTTTCTTTGCAGTGTGTAAATTCAAAGCCCACAAAAGGTGTGCCGTCAGGGCCACTAATAATTGTAAATGGACCACGCTGGCGTCTATTGGGAGAGACATCATTGAGGATGAGGATGGGGTGAGTGATATCTGAAGGATGAAATCATGTCTTTTTTAAATGCCGAGTCTAGAAGAATGTAGAAAGCCAGAAAACAAGAGGAAATATAATTATATGGAAAAAATATTCAGACCCATTAAATGCACGAAAAATTACGTTTCAGAATTAGAAAAAGATGTCAGTCCAAAGCATCCAGAGTAAGACTAAAAGCAGAGAATGAAGCAGCAGAGAAGTGGGCAATGGCCTTAACAACAAAAGCTTAGAAAAGCCAGGAATAAGACAACGGTCCTGAAAAATAGAGAGGAAAATTATATTAATCCATCTAATATAACAGTGTCTGTTCCACTTCTCGTTCCATAGATTGCAATGCCACATCAGTGGCTAGAGGGCAACCTTCCAGTCAGCGCCAAATGTGCTGTGTGTGACAAAACGTGCGGTAGTGTACTGCGTTTGCAAGATTGGCGCTGTCTATGGTGCAAAGCTATGGTAAGGTCTTATTTTTCCTCAAAATGACCACAAGACTGCAAATTTATGCTTTCACTTTGAAGCTGTGATCTTCAATCTTATCACAGGGCCGGTGTGATTTGACTTGTTTAATCAGTTCACCTTAGTCTCCAATCAACGATCAAGTGTGCCTTTAATTTGGCTGTAATGAAAGCCTGCAGCTACACCGGGCCTTTGTGGAAGAGATTGAAAATCCCTGGTTTAAAGCATTAAATTTGGAGGGATGCACAATTGTTCTTTATTAGTGGATTGAACCTTCAGTATGTGGATAATAATCACCTGTATCTGCCGTGTTCCTGAGAACTAGAATGTGTTTCTGCCCTAACAGGTACACACAGCCTGCATGGACCTCTACCCTCGCAAGTGTCCCCTGGGCCAGTGCAAAGTGTCTATCATCCCTCCCACTGCCCTCAACAGTATTGACTCTGATGGTAGGCGCCTTAGTGATCGCTTTGTTTCATACCTCAAGGTCTTTACTATTTCTAGATTTTTATTCCTGCTGTCACATGCAGATTGATTTATTCCATAATGCATTCAGAATGACGATTAGGATAAATAAATGATTTTCATGCAGCAGATGAAAACAAAGTACAAGGTCACCTCAGGCTTCTTCACTGTAACTTTCGGTCTTGATTGACAGTAATTGCAGAAGACGATGCAGTGATGGGTTCTGATTGAGTATGCTTGTGCATTTGTGTAAGTCTGGTCAGAGTAGATGGAGCTCATTTGGTTTGCTAATCCCTCTTACAGTTGAAAGACTAATACCTTTTACCTTGGCCTTCAACCTGTTGTGATTAGATCAGGGCTATGGAGAAGGTGTTCGCTCGGTCATCTAAGACACGGGAGCACACTTTGTTGTGATATCTCTTTACATTGTTTTTTATTCCGCCCTTCTGCGAGTGCCTGTGGCACATGGAAAGTCACTTCTCCAGCAAGCAAACTGTCTTCTGTGTATGTAAACATAATAGCCTGTGATAGGCCACTGGCTCGGAAATTCAAGATGAAAGCAAACAGTAGATTTTCCCCCTTTTTCCCCTCTCTCTCTCTCAACCTCAATGAGGTTTTATCATTGGACTGTTTACTCTACCAGCCACCTTAGTGCATTTTAGCTCCTGGTGGTGTGTTTTCCAGGAAATTGCATGGCCCTTATAACTGATTACTAAACACAATGCTGTTTGAAATAGTTGTTGTGTGAAGGTCTATTAATAAAGCTGATTATCTTTGGTGTTTACATGTCGGTGTGTGTGCTCTTATCTTTGAGAACATCCTCTCTTGACAGTAAAATTGACAGTGAAGTTACATCTGATTTAATCTAATCTAATCTCACTTAATCAAATCTATCGATCAGGAGCCCATGAGGGAAAAAGCTTCCATTTATTTTATTTTTTTTGGAGGTGTGTGTACCAGAATGAAATGTTAGTTTGCAGCCAAACCCAAATGCAATAGAAATTAGATTTGGATTTGATTAAATTAGATTTAGAAAGTACACTGCAATTACACAACTAACTGAAATAGATGGGGGCGTAGAAGGCTAGATAAAAGGAAAGAAAATGGAAAAAAGAAAAGAAATGAAAAACAAAAGAGATTGAGAAGGGAAGAAGGGATGTGATACTCGGAAGAAGACCAAAACAAAGTGAAATAAACAGAAGAAACAATGATAGTGAGGAAGAGAAAAAAACAGTGGCAGGAAATGCAGAAAGAAAGATGCAGAAGTATGAGAAAAGCAGGAAGAGGGAGAAAAACGGAATAAAAGATTGAAGAAAGGGAAAGAATGAAAGAGGCATCACTCTGATACATAGCAGGTGATTATAAGTGGCACCTCATCATTTGTTACAGCTGAAACGCTGAATGTTTTTTTTTCACTACACACCAGATATAGGTGTTGTCCTGTCGTATTGCTGTGTGTAGGGTTATTCACTTGGGAGAGGACGGAGGTGAACGAGGAAAGAATGACAGCGAGGATGCTGCCCTTGGAGGTTGAGTCGACCTCGAGTGTGAATTCTAAGTTTCCTGTGTTTCTTCTTTGTCAGAGTTTGGAAATTCTGAGCTTTGCGCTTCAGCATTAAAGCAGAGCGTTGACTCACTGAGCAATTCTGAAGGATCTTCCCGTCTGCCCTCAATCCCTCATGCAAGGGATATTGTCTTCAGAGCTAAACGGGTAATGGGTAGTGGGTAGTAGAGTGGCATCTTAATTGGCCACCGACCGCCTTTGGCACGTGTACGAGCTTCGTGACTCAGCCTTCTGCTGTGAGTAGAAAAAGCAAGAAAAAAAAATGCAGAGGGAGAAATGAGCAAGGAAAGATGAATAAGAGGGGGATGATAGGAAAGAGAACATCCTCACGTTAATGTAATAACACTCCTGCACATGGAAATGTAAATTAGGGACATGAGGGCTCTTATAAATATGGCCGGTTATTGCCTGTGTACGCCAGCATGTGACCCGCATCGCTCTGAAACAGCCTTATGCTGTGGGGAAGCTCGCTTTCACAAACACAAACATACAAACACACACACATTCACAGGGGAGACCTGTAGTCTGAAGTTCCTATAAAGCATCCATTTAAAGATCAATATACCACAAAGTGATACTAATAGACAGATGAATTGAAAACCTCAGGATTTACTTCTAGATGAATTCCAGAGAATTGTGCATAGTTGATTGGGTTTTATTATTTGCTCCTGCACCCTTTACAAAGTCTTTGCCCAGTTTTTACACTTTATTGTACTGTTCAGATTCAGTGATTGCTAGGAGTGGAAAAAAGACACATTAGGTTTACTTTCCTTAAGCATGGTGTTCATGAAGCTACGTGACACCTACGTAATCCTGTACTGACAGATGACACCAGCATACACAGCTGCGAAGACAAGACTTACTCAGGTGTGACTTAAGAACATCTCCTTTAATATTATAATTATCATAAGACCTGAGTCGAATGACTAATTTTCTCTCGTGTTATTATATTTACCGCACTTACTTTATAACATCACGTCACCATGTCGGATCTGACTTTCTAAGCTCAGGTGGAAAATTCGATAAGGGTAAATTTTCCGAAAGGGGCTCTGCATTGTTTCCTAAACTAACATTAACATGAATATCTGATTTATAATAGCAGGCATTTGGCTGACCCTTAAGAAACACATGTTTCTCATTTCTGCTTACGAATTTTATGTTTATTTATGAGAATGTCAAGACAGTGTAATGACAGAGGTATTTATATTTTTTCCTTACTGTAAATCAGAAGGAGTTTGTTTTTGATTTCGGACATGCTACAGGATCAGGCGCTCTGATGTGTAGAAGTTACACTGAGCACACAGGCAGTTGTCATAACATTCCAAATTAAAATACTACATTCAACATGGAACAATTAAACAAGCTTGGATGCTAACCAATAAATATATCAATATATGTGTTTTTTCTTCTCATGAACACTGTACTGGTTATATTTAAACAATAATAACAATAACGTATCCTGTAAGCGCAGAGAGAAACGTAGGACTGCATTCCTGTATAATATCATATATAAATGTCTGAGTCGCATTGATTTGCATTAAAAGGTCTGCATTTCCAACCCCGGGTGATGCTGTTTACCTCTCACAGCCGGAGACACAGAGAGAGCTGATTGGCCGAGCTCTCTCAGGGGGAGGGATGAGAGGTATTAGTGCTCCCACATTAATTGCACGGCTCTACGCCATTCGGGGCGTCTGTGAGCTCGCGCACGCGGAGGGAGCGGATAGCGCTGGCCTCCGAGTGTGTGACGCCGCCCCCAACGGTGCGTGAGCAAGCAGTTCGAAAAAAAGAGGTCGACCGGTGTCACGTGGCTCGGAGGAAACACGTGACAGCCACCGGCCCTCCTGGCTGAATGGAGGTTAGTAGCCTTAATGTGGGAACCCCCTGGTGACGGGAGGGGAATTGGACGTGACTAGATTGGGGAGAAAAATCGGGGAAAAAGAATTGGACAGGACTAAATTTATATAAAAAAAAAAAAAATATTTTTTATTTAATGTGTCTAACTTACAGTAAAAAAAGCATTAATAGAAAAATATGTAGTACGTTTATTACAAATATTAGATCATATTCATTATTGCTATATTTATTATGGATATTATCCATAATATTTATCCATTATTTGCAATTATTTATTGTTGTTCAATTTAATTTTACTTAAGTGGAAATTCTGCCCTTAATTACAATACCTGATATTATATATCATATATATCATGATAATGTTGATACCTTAATTTTTTTTTTTAGTCCAAAGTGCAGTGCAAACTCACTTTAACAGCCATGCTTTCAGCTTCCTCTGTGTTCTCAGTGCTCTTTTCATAAGACTTTCCAACTTTGGCAACAAAGTCCTTCACTGTTTCACACAGGATCCTGAAGGTGAGAGGAGAGGAGCGTTTAGTTTTTCTCTGTAGTTCTGCTAGCCAGGGTTGTGCATGTGTATACAGAGTCAAGCACGGGTTGACTTACTTTGCTGAGGATATGACAACTGAATGCTGATCTGAGTTGAGGATCTTTGTGAGATGAGTAGCAACTGAGTCCTCATAATCTGATATCTGAAACTATAGACACATAGCAACATTATAGTATCCTTAAGACTCTCGGGCTCTAATTTACTAACAACCCAGCTGGGAGTGTTTACAGCGAAACGCTTGCTGTTTATAAGCCCGGGGTTTCAAGCCTAAGCGCTGCCAAGCAGCCATTGCCCTTGAGCAAACCCCTTAAATCTGTCTGCTCCAGTAACATGGCAGTGTCAAGCAAGGATGTGCAAAGAATATAATCTCACTGTGCTGCAAGGTTTATCAGACAAAACAAGGCTTCTTCAAAATAAATCATTTATGTGCACAATGTAGTAAATTGCAAGCATGTTTTAGCCCCTTTCAGACATGTAGCCTTATCCAGAAATCTTACTGAAATGCTAAGGGGTCTGATTCATGTCCAAATTTGTTCTTTCTGTAAAAATCGATCCGGAAATCCATGTAGGTTGACCCTAGTAACTTTTAGAAGTCACTTTCAATTTGGAACTGCAAGCAGGAACATTTACAGATGGTCGTGCACAATTATTACAGTATAGATAATATATCTAATTTATAGAAAACACAGGATCCTAGAAAATGACTCCGTAAAAGCTGGGAGTTGTGATGCCAGATTTGGCAGCTGCAACCCTTTGGGCTACTTTAGTCTTTTTCAGCACTATAAACAAATTAGGGTTCATATGAATGGTCTTAAAGGGGATACCTTGACTAAACTGCACAAAGTCATAGCCACTATATGCAATGGATGTGGAATAAGGGCAGCTGCAAATGTAGCATCACACATCACTGAGGCTGTTGATGCCTTTTCACAAGATGAGATGCTTCATTTAAAATGCACAGAACATGTCTGTTTGTAGAGATTGCTACCAAGTATCCAGATGGAGTTTCACACTTGTTCACTATGTTCCTTTTCTAGCTCAACAAATCCAAAGAGTCTAAATGTCTTAACTAAGTTTAAGTTTGTGTGTGGATCCTCATGCTGGAGCATTTATGCACAGAGGTGAACCATACTCTCTGGTGATTATCTGCATGTTTCTATACATGAAAAGCACTATCCATCATAAACCAGAGCTCAGGGTAGATAAACACTATCAGCAGTCAATGACCAAATAAATGTCTGCTCATTTTAAACCTAAATAAGATTAGCTTGTGGTTGTTGGTTTGGGCTGGCATTGTGGTGTAGGTACCTGGCAGTCCTCTGCCTCTTCAGGTGTGGCAGGACAGCTGTGTTTGGGAGGTATTTTAATCTCATACGTCATTATACTCCACCTGTGAAAAGCAGAGTGCAGGTGCATGCTACTAATAATGCACACATACAGTACTGTAACAGAGAAGCTATGTCAAGTCAGCTAAGCATCCTGTTCACAACATTATCAGCCTGTTGGGACATAACCCTCAATTATGTGAAGACGACGGTGTGTCCAAAAGTAACAACAGTTTCGCAAGACGAGCAAAGATTTTTAATAAATTTAGACTTGAAAAACGAACAAGTCTTGGTTTACGAGTACAGAGTATCATGTATCATGCATGCACTTCTTGTTTTGACGCCGTTAACACTCTGACCACTGTATGCATGTGTGTACAGCGCATGTATAAAGCAAAAGCAAGTCTCATTAGAGAGGTTAAAGATCAATTTTCTCTCTCTGTATCAGCCTGCGCTTTGTGTCTGTGTGCGCGTCATTGGACACCATGCCACACACACACACACACAGACCCCTCCTACTTTCGCCTTCACAGACACACACACTCT
>JAOVVB010000049.1:14146857-14170412 GCA_028570985.1 Heterobranchus longifilis
CTCTGATCTACACAGAAACTCTGCTCTGTCGCAATTCTTTTTTTTTTGTTGTTTTGTTTGTTTTACTTTACAGCAGTGATTCCGTTAGTATGCGCTCACGCGAGTGTCATTAGCGATGTTCCTCAAATTTTTCTGATAAAACAGTCTTTTAATCTGTGTGTGTGCACGCACACACACACACACACACACACACAGCGCCTGCGCGCATAAACGGAAACACTTATCTGTCTGGATATTTTAAAAACTTTTTTAAAGGTAAAGTGCAGATTAATTTGTTTTATTTTTGCTTTATATTTTGTATTCATTATTTATAAGTATTTATTTTTTTGGGCTGTGGAGATTCTGCGAGGACCAACAAAAAAATTAAACATGAAAGATGAAAACATAATCACAGCGCCAAAACTCGCAGTGAAGCGTGATGAACTGTACTTACGGCCACCGCGCACAACCGCTTAGGTGAGATAGGGGTATTATGCTTTCTATTGTATTATTTTACTTTGTATGTTGGAAAAACAGATGGACAGATAAAATGGGTAAATTAAAAAATATATGTACTCTGGATGTAGAATTTGTTAATTACTTTTCTTCTTCTTATTATTATTATTTTTTTAGGAAAGACAAATACATCATTTTCCGAAATAATTTCCTCGCTTTTCAATACACTTTGTCCATCTGTTAACAAACTTTCGTATTCCCCCCATTAAAAGTGATTTAGGCACAAACGCACCGCTGTTTACATTTATTCATCAGAGGTGAATCTTCATCCTCGTAGGGCTGCTTTTAATCGAGCAAACAGGTGAAAATCTGATGGAGCAAGATCAGGACTAGAGTGAGGATGCTTTAACATATCAAAAAAAAAAGAAAGTTTTTGCAGAGTGTAGACACAACGCACCTGGATAACGGTCCTCTGCGTTTAATCCGAAGGTTTAGCTTCAGCTCTTCAGTAACCATCTCGCAGTAACGAGCACTGTTAATTGTTGAACCTTTTCCTGGCAATGTTCCAATACTGGCCCTTGAGAATCTCAGAAAACTGTCAGCACAGTTGATGGTTGGTTGACTTACTGTATGAACGTAATGGACATAGTCCACTGTCATGCATCTATTCGACACAATGACGCTCAACCTTGTTGTCAGCCAAGTACGGGTGTCGGCTCCTTCTTGATGGCTCACACTTGTGCGACCTTGCTTGAACTTCCCTACTTGAACTTTTCGTACGCATTTTTTCACCACAAGACACTTTCTTCATATAGTGCACAAAGTCTTCAATAAATAACGGTATCAGGTACACCCACACAAAAAAAAGGAATGCTGTTATTATGTGCAAATCACAAGTGGTGCATCCATTTGCTCCCACCGCAGTTACAAATGTAATGATGTGACACGTTCACACCTGCACAGCAGTGACTGGGGAGACATGGAAAGCACCGATAAGACAACTAACAGAAGCTAACAGAAGATTTAGTATAACCCGAGTGTGCCTAATTTTTAACTCGGCCTCGTACAAAACTGCCATCCTGTGTTATAATTTAAAGTTTCACTTCGGGGGCATGGCTGTATGATTGATCTAGCAAAACCTCTGACCTGTTATTTCTCCTTCTTCTTCACAGTGTGGCCTCCCAGCCCAGCTCCGCATTGCCATGGATGCCTGTGCCCGGGTCAAAGGTGTTCCACTCAAGAACCGTGCCAGCATCAGGAAAGAGGTATCCTAGTTATTAAAGAAAAGCCTTTACCAATTTTTTTTTAAAGTAATGATATAAAGTTGATATATTACTCTTTATTCTTGCCGTTAGTAGTGGTAATATTGTTAATATTAATATCAGTGTTATTGTGGGTGTTCATGTTCTCGTTGATGTTATTAATGCCAAGCCTAATAATTATTTTTATTACTACTATTACTAGTGAGTATTATTGACAAAACAGCAGTCATAACAGAACAATACAATAACGAAAGGGGAAAAAAACAGTAACACACACTATAGGTTAGTGGAAAACAAACCAGTAAAGCATATGACACAAAGTAAAGCAAGAGAGCACAGGAAGAGTAGCTTGATTAGACTTAAGAAACAGCTGGTGTTAGAAAAAGGGCTGAAAAAAAAAAGTTCAGTTTTAACAAGGATTTAATGAAGTGTAGTGTAGAAGGAGTGTTACGAAAGCTCTGTGGGACTATATTCAGTGGCTCAAGTCCCAGGTTTGAGAAAATACATTACAGCAATCCTTTAGAGTATAGGCGCTTGACAATGAGGTTGCTTATAAATCTGTGTATGATCTGCGTAGCAATGAAAGCCGAGGCTGCGACGTTGGATCGTGTACCCGAAGGATAACATGTCCATAAAAATAAAAAAAAGAGAGATATAGAAGCAGATCTCAGGCTGTGAGATATTGTCTGCTACTGAGTTACAAATAAACCTTGAGAGACCTGCGCCAGTGGTTTCAATGACAGACAGACAAACAGGGAGTGTTTTGTTACACACCACATCAAAAACTAAGCTATGGCAAGAACAGGGGTTTGGAACAGCAAAAACCAGTGGGGTGGAGGAATGTCCTTAATTGCGCTTTTCTACAGTACATTCCCAAACTTTTAGCTTGAGTCTGCAGAACTGTTATGTCACACGCCTTATATCACATATTGAAGTGGTACCTTATATTAGCGATGACATTGTACTCAGCTCTGACTCTGCTACAAACCTGTGCTAAGCTCATGCCAAAACCATCACAAACTATCTATAAACTTACACTATTTACCTATAAAGTACCTACTACATCTACATCTAGTAATAGGTTTAGAATTTAGGTGTTTTAGCAGAGTTGCTCTTCATAAGAGGGTTTTACGCAGCCAATAGTGACAGCTCAAAGCTGTGCATGAGAAACCTACAATCCTTCTAAAATCCACCTTTAAATAACTAACAGAAATATAATATCTTCATATGTTTGATATATAAACATCTGTCAAAGCTTTGGACACACCAGTCAAAAGTTTTTGACACAAGTTTGGAAAGATTTTCTACATTCTAAAACAATACTGAAAATTTTCAATCTATGAAATAACACATATGGAATAAGATAATTACCAACAACAACGGTCAGTGGTTATTTTAAGTCATGACTGTCAGCTGTTCTGGAACAGTTCTTGCAAGAACAGTATTACCAAGTGCATTTGCAAAACCCTTCAAGCACCACGATGAAACTGGCTCTCATGAGCAAGACCAAAACTTACCTCTACTGCAGAGGAGAAACTCATTTAGAGTTACTTAGAGCCGTTATGAAGGCTTTACAGAGCATAAGTAGCAGACACGTTTTAATATCAACTGTTCAAGTAAGATTATGGCATATTTTGGATGCCTACAACGTTGTTTTTAAATGTAGAAAGAAATAATCAGAAAAGACCATGGAATTAAAAGGTGTGTCCAAACTTCTCACTGGTACTGTACATATTAAAATTTCAAAAATAGTCTTTTTTTTTTTTTTCCTTTAGATGCCTAGGATTTCTCCCACACAGTTACGTGCCATGCTAAACTCTAACAAACTTCCTGATGAAGGCCAATGATTTTCAACATTCTTGACATCGCACCAGTTTGGGATCCTAATTCAGGAATGTGGGATAGACTAACAACAATGCTTAGCGCTGTAAGACGGACAAAGTCAGACTTAAATGATTAATCTCTTTGTCAGTATAAAATGGGCAACAGCTCTTTCGGTAATGTTAGCCACGAAAAGAGAGAACTGTTTTTTTCCCCCTAAAAATATCAGTCTAATCCACATGAAAGAGTGGCAAAGGCAGGACCTCAGGCTGGAAATGGGAGCAGAGATATCTGACAGATTTGCTGGGGAGCATGAAAGCGATGGAAACAGGATGTAACCCAACAGATGATGAGATCCATCTCATGCTCATTTCCCTGATAGAGAATGGATTGGCAGGGGTAAAAATAGAAAGATTGTGGACAGCGGGTTCAGGATAGAAATTCATTGTAGGAAGCCGGTTGGGTTTCAGTATAGTAGAAGTAATAGAAAAGTAAAAAAGTTTAGTGGTGGAGAGCTTGGCAGCTGCTAGCTAACAGGGACGGAGAGAAGTCGGAGGTTTGGGCAGCTCTGTATTTAGGAAGCTGTGGTTAATGTTTGTTAAAGATTGGATAGCAGGTCAATCCATGGCTTTGACTTAGCATATTAATGAAAGAAATTAGTTACTGCAGTTTATTATTTAAAGTAAGCAGAAAAGGGATCTTTCATAATGTTACTATAAACATCACAAGGAATGAATTAATGGATGAAAGAATGAATGACATGAACTAGGATAGCATATAAATGTATACACATAATCATATAGACCGTTAATACTCCCAATACTACAGCAGTTTATTATATTAGGATGTCTTGAACACAATAATAAAAAAAAATCATGATCACAGTTTGAATAAAATTAATTGCAGTACACAATTAAATTAAATTCCATTATTAATAATGTGGTTGAACAGTGAAATGATTTTAATATTACATCTTACAACAGAGACTTCATTATAATTACAACAGACAACGGCCATGTGAGGTTTGGCCAAGTTCATGAAAGAACCACACTGCACATTTAAGATGCATAACCTCTAATTTAGGACCGAGAAAATCCGCAAGGAAGTCTGTATCGTGATTCCACAACAGCAGCAGACGATGCTGTAGTCGCTTTCCTCTTTTGTCCCAAGTGACTTCAAAAACGTTTCACCTGTTTAGAAGGCGGCGATGCTATCCAATATATGACACGTAATACTTTGATATGGGAAATGCCAAGAATTCGGATAACAGTCAGATATGTAAACTGAATAGCGTGGTTGGAATAAAGATAGACTGTGAAGCTTTGCGGTGTGTAATCTTTCAACAAAACCTCTCATAACCAGCGGTTGAAATGAAAGACTGTAGAGTGCAAAGCTCTTCATGCCACCATCTTCTAATGTCTTTCTACTCGGCAGAGTGAGCGCCGTCAAAATAGGCAAACGCAAGAGAAATGGGTAGATGGCATGAAATTTAATAAATAAACGAACAAAGATTGGTATCGTTGTAAAGCGACAACCAGGTAAAAACTGTTTAAACACATTGGGAATGAGATGTACGGCCAAGTCGTAATTTGAGGCTTTCTATAGGAAAATTCCGTACCTTGTTAAGGGAACCCACAGAGCGTCTCATTTTCAGGAAAATCATTAAAACTCGAGTCTAACTGATACATGATATACTGCTGCACATATTAGAATGGAATTATTGCCTTTGTTTCTACATTTGTTTCCTTGAAGCCAAAAGACTTAAAATATCCAGCAGTGTAGTAATTCAGTCCGGTTCCGTCCAGCTGGTTGATACTGTTGGCATTAAGTCAACAGTGGGGAAGCCATTAAATAGTTTACGCTTTTAAACATCAATTTTCAGCACACTACAGCACTCGTCATTATCCTCCTAGAGCTAAATGATGGATGCAATTTTCTTGGTTGTCATTATACTTATTTTAGCAGTTTTTAAACTTAAATGAAGGGACTAACAGCTTGATTCTGCTTTGTGTGTGTATGACCAGACTGTCCGTGAGAGTTCAGCCCTGTCCCTGAGGAGCCTTTTAAGGAACAGGAAAGAGTTGAGCAATGTGGTGCCAGAGCTGCACGCTAGAGAGTCACAGTGTCTGCAACAAGTAAGATAATATACAAAAAAATAAATATTCTTAAAAAAAAGAATAGAGTTTTTATTACTACACATAAAAAAAAAAACCTGAAGTATGACAGCAGAATCTTGGCTCTCATTTCTAAACATTTCAAGCTTGATTGTATTTGTGCAAGTGGATCATCTTCATCTATTCTCATCACATGTTTGCAGCCGTTCTAGAATTTTTTTTTAATGACTTTAAATATGATTAATTGCTTTGTGTATTTGATCCATTTTTTTACTTGACATATGCAGGTCAACAACAACGTCTCAATTCTCTTATAATATCTTGGTCTAATGGCCTTCCCAGCATTGCCGGATGTTTCTGCCATTTATTTTATTCAGTCATTCTGTTGTGTGTCAATAATTCTGGACTTTACTGTAAGCTTGCATTGGTGGTTTTAACCACAGTCTTGGTTAACTGAATGATTTTGAAATAGCTTCCTCAATTTAAGTATCACGATATAAATAATTGCGTCAGAGTTTATCTTAAGTACTTAATTGAATCTGCCAGAGACCTCAAATATGCTATTAGTCCTGAAGTGGCATTTGGGCTTAAATTTGTCAGCACTTTGATGTGGGATTCATACAAGATGCCACATGTAAAATCTGTGTTCTCAGTACAGCATCACAATCAGGAAGAATATGTATAAAAAAATATTACAATAGAGAATACAGCATGTTTGACCTGATAATTTTATTAATTTTTATGTAGTTCTTAATTCTTTGGCAATATTCTGTATTACTATAAGTGGTGAAAATAGTTTTGAATAGTTTCTTGCCGGTACAGTTACAACAACCTTCATCAGTTCATTTTGTTCTCTTCTTCTGCTGTTTGTGCTTTTGGAATTAAACAGAATATCATTAGCCATCACAACGTATTGTGCTATACAATAAACTTGGAAGATTTGGCCAAAAAAATAAACCTCTACCTTCCAAAAGCCCAGAGTACCGGATCAATCAGCTGCAGGGCATTGGAGGAAGCTCGCGCCCACAATAACTAGCGGTAATGAATGACCAAAACACAGTATGGTTCAGAGGAAATTTGGAACGACTTAGAAGCAGAGAATAACGTTTTAATGACATAGTGTTACCAGATTTATTTATTTATTTATTTGTACGCCTTACCGGGCTACTTTCATCGATGGTTACTACTAATATTTTTACATTGACATGGCTGTGTTCTGTCTATTAGATACATTTCATATGCTTACCAAGTGCTACAGAAGGCGAGGATTTCACACTACAGGCAAGTCTTCATGGTTTGCAGTTTGCAATAAACAAATTAGACTTAATAGATCATTATGTATATGTTTAAGACATTGCTTATGATGCTAGGAATATTTTACTGACAGTTTTGCCATATACTGTGGATGGTTTGGAATATTTTGACACAAAACCTACAGTAGTGTCATGGAAAAGCTTCTCAGACTTGCCAAATGATCTTCAAAATAAACACACGAATCTACTTGTGAATCGTACAGGCTGTGACCTCGCTCTCTACTGAATTGTTGGAATTGCTGAGATCCCTACATGTACATACTCTCAGAGATGAAGAAGTGCTGCTCATCAAAGATCCAAAGCGAACCTTGGACAGAAAAGACGGAAAGTCCCAGGTACATTTATCTTCCAGGCAAACTGCTTAAAATGTACGCACATATGCATGTGTGGTTGATACTGGATTATTTACTTACTAGGATCTTAAGTGTCTTTTGTGATGTTTTGCGGTTTTCTAGGTGTGTGCTGGGTTCTTTGTGTGACAATAGGAATAAGTTTGTAGGCAGACAGACCTTATAATCAAGCCACAATCGCTGATTGCGTTGCTTTCTCAAACATGTTTAGCCCACACATTGTGAAGTTTTTGTCTGCTTTTCTAATTGCAGACTAACTCATCCAGAGCCATGTGCATATTGAGACATGGCAGCCCTCAACAGATCAGTGTTTGTACTATGTTGGGTCTACTGAACCGTTATACAACTGGGATCAGATATACTCTGGAGGTGCAGTCTCTACAGAGAGGCATATCAGAGTCATGTCAAGCTGAGGATGATGACACGAACCAGTCTGTCTCTTCTATCGAGGAAGATTTTGTTACAGCTTTTGAACATCTGGAAGAGGAAGACACAGGTTACTCACTACTTTTCCATGCTACAATACCCATTCTAAATGTGCCACTAACGCACTACTAATATCAATGTATGTTTAGCTCTTTATGTCGAGAATTGTCTCACATTCTTTATCAATTAAAACTATTAAATTTCACATTTTATTTACCAGTTCTTTAAATATACCAGTTGTCATTATGACATTTCTTGTTTCCCAGTTGTATATAACAAGAAGAACCAGAGGGATGTGGCCTCCCAAACTCTCCCCTCCCATTTCAAAGATTTATCTGGGTCCCGTATTATAATTAGTTCTTTCTCCAAGAAGCCCAAGAGTAAACAGAAGTCAATTGCTGATGTGACCGGATCCATACAGAAGTCACCGACAATATATTGCAGGGATACAGATAACGACTGTAACCGAGCCACACCAAGTAACCTACCAAAAAGACGTGTTACCTCTACATCATTTACTGAATCTGATGATTCAGACTGCTCTAGTCCAAGTCCCATAATTTTTTTAGACGAGGTTGGTTATCAGAAGAGTCTGAAGGCAAAGCTTGACATTCCAAAGATCCCGGTTCTTAAAGAAGGTGTAGAAGATTCTGACTCAGAAGTTTGTGAATTTTTTGATAGTTTCGATCAATTCGATGATCTTGACCAGTGTTTTGATTCTACTGTGAAGGTGCCAAAAGAACAGGTCCTCGTCACCCAGAAAAAAAAGGCATCTGCTATTAGTAAATATGATTTAAAGGGTGGATCAACAACAGCAATGAACCCTCACAAGTTTGACCACAGGACTCTTCCAGCCAATATCAAGAAGCCTACTCCACTTAAACCAGGATCTCCGTATAGCATACATTCAGATGCGCCAGATTCTCCGCGACCAGTGAGGACATCCTGTGAGGAGAACGGGGGACTCTTCAGTCCAGTTCACTCATCAGCATTTAGTCCTCTGGGAGAAGGAGGAGCCTTGGAGTGTTTTTGGAAACTAGATGGAGATGTTTCAGAATTGCGCAAACCACAGGACCTTTGTACGCTCTATAAAACTTATTCTGATTTTGCAAACAATCTCTCGAAAGAAATTCTCGGAACTGTGTGTGGGTACTCTTCTCCTGTTGATATTAACATTAATAAGAACTTGAGTTGTGTGTGCCATAAAGAATTCAAAAACACTAATGGACATCTGATGAAACTGTCAGATATTCAGGAGACGGTCACTATTGCCAAATCACACTCGCAATCTCTGAAGGATGGGATTCAGAAGTTTGCTACAGACTTGGTTGAAATGAGCATCGGCAGTGCCTTAAGAGATTTACAGAAAGGAGTGTCGTCCTGCACTACAACACTTTGCCATTTAGCTGCCAGGCTAACATCTTCAGTGTTTCATATGGCTTTTCAAGAGATAGGAATGCGCCATGCGTATGTATTAAAGGAGCGTGCCATAAATGGATTGGCTGGTTTCCTTGTCGGGGAAGCAGTCTCCGGAGCTCTGAAAGAGTTCCTGTTTGTAAAAAAGCAGATTTTTAACAACACTGTTACGAGATTTGCAGCTGATCTTGCTGAGGAATTAGTATTTGAGGGAATTATGGAGGTATGCCAATTCTCTCATCCTTCTACACCTCTTACCCCAAAAGATTGGTCTTTTGAACAAGAAGAGGAAGTTGTTTGTTCTTATGCTTCAGATCTTTCTGAATCAGTTCTACAAGAAGCTTTCATAGAACTTTCCCAAGCTGATGTGACTTTCACAACACAGGCAGCCATAAGTGTGTCATTGGACAATATCTGCTATGTCAGTGCTGAAGATGCTTCACAGACCACAAAAATCTGCAATGCCCAGTCAAGTTACCAGAATTTACAGTCACTTGCCCATACTGGTAATCAAGAAGAAGAAGATGGCTGCACTGTAAAGAAAGCTTTGTACTGTGTTTCTGGAATGGCCAGTTGTGTGCCCGTCCCTGCAGCTGGCAAAGCTTTATCGTACCTGCAGAACCCAGAGGAAATGTGTCAGTATAAGTCCAGCATTAGTCACACTTGCCAGAGCAGCCCCAAAAGAAGCGTTTGTTCCCAAGGGAGGGCAGTTACCTCCACTTCAAACACATCCTCTGCAACATTTTCTGAGTCAGTGCTAGGTATTTCCAAAATCCGTAATGTCTGCGGTAATCTTGGGAATATATCTACAAGTGCTGCTGAGAAACCTTCCGTGGGAAAAGGTTTTGAGAAAGTTTCTGGCGCTATGGTTGAGACAATAGTAGGTGAAGCATTTGACATTGTGTCCACAAGCAAAATGAAGAAAAAAGTGGACGATTGTGCTGATTTCTTGTGTAAAAATATAGGGAGTCGAATGGCTACATGTACTGGTACAGCAAAATCGCAGGATGTGGCATGTCAGAGTTCACCACATTATGATTTATGCATATCACAGAAAATCTTGTCTTTAATTCCTAAAGGAGATTTGAATGAGTCGTCATGTTTTTCTCAGCCTCACTTAACTTCAAAGAACATGGATAAAACACTTTGTCAATCTGGCTTAAAAAATATACGCCCACTTGACAAATTCTCACCAGAAGTCCAGCCTTCTGTGATAAAAGATACTTTGGAAGTGCCCAGTTTTGAAGGGGGTATTCGTGGGAGCAGAAAAGTTGTCTCTGAAGACATTCTTAATGGCAGCATTGGAACAAGAGCCAATGGAAGCCCTGGCACTCCTCCTTCAACTCCCCAACAACCATCAGACATCTCGAGTGAGAAAAAGCTTAAACAGTTTTCAAAGAAGCTCAAGGGCAAGCTTGCAAAAGAATTTTCCCCTGCCACACCCCCACCCACGCCACATTACGAGCCCACTCCAGGACTGGAAGAGGGCTCAGATTCAGAGAAAGAGGAATTCATGCTGAGGCTTATGAGGTCCCTTTCTGAGGAAGCTGTCAACAATGAAGATGATGATGATGAGCAGGAAGAGGGTCTCAACACTGCAGCTCATAACACAGAGCAAAGTCCCAGTGTGGGAAACAAAATGATTGAAAAAGGTGCTTTGCGTTATGCTGAGCGTTTAGCATGCCATATTGTTTCCATGGCAACTGAGATGGATACATTAAGCATTGGTGATGTGAGTAAGCCAGAGATGGAAAAAGACAACGAGAATGTTGCTTTACATAGTGCACAATTCTCAGAACAGACCTTAAACTCCTTGTGGACTTATGCAGGGGAAATTGCTGGGGAAGTCATCAGTGATGTAAAGAGGATGATGAGTTCCAGCACTTGCCATCACAAAACTGTCAAAAGAGGATCTTTTAAGTCAGATAAGCCACACCATGGTGGCTGGGATTACTGTCACTTTGTCAGCAAAACTAACCAGTGGTCAAATGATCTTGTTCTGCCAGTTCCTAGTCCTCAGAGTAACACTTCAAGTAGAATCCTGTCCCAGTCTGAATCCAGAAGCTGTGAAGCTACTGATGATTATACAGGATATGTTATCAAGGTACTTAAAAAAGATGGAGGAAACCGTGAACTTATCCTTGATCAATATGCCAGTCAGCTGGCTTATAAATCTATTAAAGCAGGCCTAGCTCATGCTGCACAGAAAATCAAGCAGAAGTCCACTCTAAGAATGAGCTCATCTCGACATTTACAACAAGAGGGCGGCCCTAGCATTTGCAAGATCCCACCATCCGAATCGTCTTTTGCCATTCTCGCCACTGGACAAGAAGGGGCCTCTAGTAAATCCATGCTGTGTGTTTGTCAAGATGTTGAAAGCGTTGGTGGGAAGGAATACATGGAACTTGTGAACTTTGCAGAGTCCTTGGCCTACAATATTACATGTGATGTCACACGAAAGCTAAGAACTTCTTCAATTAGGCTTCCAAAATCACTTACAGACTCCTGTCTGTACAGGAAGTCCAATGTTGAAGACATGGCAGAAAATTTAATCAAAACTGCATTTTCCTGTTCAGTTTTGTCATACAGTGGGAAAAACAGGCAGTATCACAGCACCAGCAGCTTAGATGATGGAAATTACAATAACGGTGTTATGCAAGTAATTGAGCATTATGCCAGGAAGATTGTTGATGACACGTTGGAAATGACTCTAGGGTCTACAGCTCTTCAGACAGCAGAAGAGAGGAAGTCTTTGGACCTCGGTTCTTTTACTGAGAAACTGACAGAGGCATACAAGGCTTGTCGGTACTGTCAAGCAAGAGATTGCTCTTTTTGTAAAAATTGTCACCTTAAGTATCATGGAATGCAGAAGAGAATGCAGCAAGACTCGGACACAGTGGTTGGTTTTGAAATTCCCAAAATCCACATCGATTTGGACAAGAGAGCAGTTTTTGCTGAAGAAATGGTATCTGCAGCACTTGAGAAAGCGAAGAAGGAACATAGCAGCACCAGCTTAAATGCGGACAGTGGGATTGGACATGATGGCGCAAGCTTTGCAGAAAGCCTTACCACAGAGATCATGACGTCTGCGTTGTCCAACATCTGCCAAACCATCAACCTCAGGTAAACAACAAAGATGACTAGTTTTGTAAAAAGAAAAAAAAGAAAAAAAAAAGTAATAACTTAAGTTTGTACTTCTGTAGAAATATGACTCCTCAGTTACTCAAATATTGTGGGTTTCTTAGTCATTAACATTTCCTGTGTTGATGTAATATTGGACAAATTTAGGTAAGTGATTTGATTTGAATTACAAATATTGAATTGCTATAATGTAGTTTATTGTGATTTTATTATAATTTGGCTACATGTGACCTTAATTTTAGATTTTTCCATCAGTTGAATAATACTCTAATAAATATAAAATAATACTCTAATTACAGTATGATGGTATGTGGTGTATAGTTATGTGCAAATTTGTCCCATCAATCTAATAAATGACATGTGCATGTAAAGTAAAGTAGCAATACTCTTTCTAGCAAAGCAACCAACGCTCTGACTTCAAGCATCTCTTCAGTCATAGTTTTTACATGTCTTACTTTTAAGACATCTTTGCTTTCTTAAGCAACCATCTACTCTATATGGGTTTCAGTGCCCCTGGGAGTGAGAGTGTCAACGTGACCGAGTCGACTGTCAGTCAGCAGCTGAATCTAAGCGTGGGGGATGACAGTCTTGGCAGCTGGTCTAATCTGAGCTTTGAAGAAGACCATCCTGATGAAAGTAGTAGCTTCCATCATCTAAGTGACAGGTAATTTTTAGGTTCAGTAGCTTGAAGTAATTCACTTGGATTACTAACCCCTCACCGGCTTTTCGGGTTCTAAACACACTTATATTTTTCCACTTGAACACTGTTCACAATTGACAGGATATGATTAGGTAATGCCCGAGAATGCAATGCATAAATGTAATGTTTCAAGAAGCTGGAACAGTGGTGCTTAATTTAGCTGTCAAAAATAAAATAAATAAATCAAATAAGTGATTGCAAAGGATGCAACAAAAAAAAATTGTCCTGTGACATTTTGTTGAGGATTATGTTTCTGGCTCCTCTGTATTTTGGACATTAACTTGAGGTCTTTATATGACTTAGGTTTTCCCAAAACGACGACTCATCTATGCCAAAAGTAATTTCTTTCTCATTTTATAGATACTGCACTCACTTATGGAAAATTGTTCATTCCACAAACAGCAAAACCAAATGCTCTGTAAAACATCTAGAGACATGGAAATTGGTATTTTAGGAGTTAGAAGGTTTCCTTTTTCAATTAGGATGTTAAATGACCTCTTCCCTTTGGCTGAGTATTTGAAAATCTTTCTTGGCACAAACTTTTATCTTAGGAGGAAGCAAGCAGCTATTTTTGGATAATGAAGGCCATCTGTAGGCACCAAAATATTTTCGAAAGGTGTGGTTGTAAGCAGTTATTTATCTATTTCGGAGCAGTGTTTCCAGAATGCTAATTCTGCATCGGAGACCAAGCTCTACTCCAGGAACGGACTCATCTGCTGTCCCTGTCCCAGTAAACTGGTGGGGTAAAATCACGGCCTTGGTGCAGACGGAGTTGTCTTAACTGTGTGTAGCTAGATATTAATCTGAGAGGTAGCCCGTTATAAAAGCATGAAGCGTTCTTCGAGGTGGGTATGTACAGTAAGATCCTCAGTGACATGGCAATAACCTGGTAGTGTGTGTGCTTGCCCAGTGTTCAGTGCTCCTCTTTTCTCCTACAGCAGTAATGGGAACAGCAGTAGCTGGAGCAGTCTGGGGTTAGAGGGCGAAATGTATGAAGAGCATTTGTCCTTCTCTCCATCAGACAGGTTGGTGCAGAGCAGGAAACGGAGTATAGTCAGCGTGGGTTTTCTCAAATGTCTGCATGATGTAAGAGCTTTGATCACCAAGTGTTGAAAATGTGTCTGTGTGACTGTAGCAACTTTGCCTTGTAGCACACCTTGGAACACAACAGCTCTTTGTTGGTCTCTGTTCTGTGGTTTTAACAAATGGAATTAGTGAATTAAATTGTGTGTGTGTGTGTATACAGTATGTGTGAGTGGGTGTAGGAAGGGTTGGGGAGTTAATTCCTTCTGTCAGTTCTTTGTGAAATCTTGACTCTGACAAAAGAGCAATCTGTCTTTGCTGTCTGCTGCATGGCTGAGTGATGGGAGACTCTTCTGCTTCTCATAAGGATCCTGTTCCACTTGGAAAATGACTCAGATGTTCAAGTGGCAATGGAGATCACTGTCAGTACTTCATTTCACTGAACAGGAAAATGTAATCTAAATGTAGCACAGTGAGACTCTTTAATGAGATGAAGTACAGTTGAATGTATTGCCTTTGGGCTGATTTATTTGTGTGGCGGACTGGAAAAACCCTTCTCAAGAATATATATATATATATTTTTTTTCTGCCATACAGTACTGTGTGAAAGTCTTGATCCATCCCTCATTTCTTCATAGTTTGCTTCCAAAGAGCCAGTCTTTTCTTATATTTTTAATGTTGTCTTGAGGAATAGTTCTTCTCACTTGCTCTCATTTTCAGTCCAGTCGTTATACCTAACCAGTTGAATGTTTTTTGTTTTTTTTTGGTTGTTAAGCCACACAGTGACCTATGGATCATTCAAGCATTTAAAAAAAAATCTACCTTAAGGCATTAATCACTGAAAAAACATACGTACTGTAGATGATGACAGACGATCAGGCCGTTGATTAGTATACAGGTGTTGTTGAATGCTAAGTGGTTTTAACAGACAAGAGGTGGAAACAAGGTTGCTGCTGAGGTAGTTACATAAACAACCAATTTTTAAATTGTATCTTTAAGCACCTTTTCCCTTAATTTAATCTACATCAGGATTGAATGAATTATGAAGAAATGAGGAGTGGCACAAGACTTCTATGCAGTACTGTATAAAATTCTAAAAAACATATATACACAAAATAAATGTCTGAGGTTCAACTCATCTACCAGATATTTCTATATTCAGTAATAATTATTTCTCATGTAAGAAAATAGCAGTAAGTTAAGAATATATTTAGTTGCTGTCAAAAGTTTACCTACACTAGTCATGAACATGGATGTCATGGCAGTGTTGAGCCCCATCATGTTTGCACAAGTTTCACTGGCAGCACAGCAGCTCCCATGCATGATGCTACCACCACCATGCTTAACAGTTGTTGGGGTTTATTGCCTCGCATTTGCTCTTCAAAACATACATCTGGTCCAAACTTTCATCTCTTCTTTGTCCATGTGTTCAGCTGCAAATGTTAGTCAAGCTGTAAGGTTTGCTTTAAAGTTGTTGACTTTTGAGCAGGGGCTTCTTCCTTGTTCTCCAGCCATTCAGTTCATGGCCATGGAAAACTCACTCAAGTGTTAGAAGTGACACTGTTGTGAGCTTTCTGTTCATTAAAGCCTTACACCTTAGTGCTTCCTGTTTTGTTCCTGATTATGTTATGTTCAATTCTTTGAACTCATCTCCCGCAGGAGATATACCTGACTTGTGTGAATTTGCAACCTTTTGCACTGAACCCCTTGGACCTCCCCATTGTACTGTGTGTTGGTCAATCCCACAAGTGCTGTTAATTTGAAGAAACTACAAGCTCCAGTTGATCAGTAGCAGAAAATTAAGATGCTATGGGCTTATATGTATAATTCTGACCCTGTTTTAATATCAGAAAAAAATAAACTTGTGGTCTAAATTCTTGGGGCTTTCTTTAATCATAGATGTATGCTGTCCAGTTATTCATCCACAAAAAAATGACTCATTCAAAAAAAAATCATTAAAAGTCCAATATTGGCATGATACTCATCACTGTGTGTGTGTGTGTGTGTGTGTGTGTGTGTGTGTTGTGAGAGAGAGTGACAGAGAGAGAGAGATAGTGATCAGTCACAAAATTAAAATCATTTGTTATATAATGATTTTATAATGATAATATTGTGTAGGTGTGTAGGTTCCCTTCATGCCACCAAAACAGGTCTGACCCATCAAGGCATGATCCAGACCACCTTCTTCCCTTGCCCCTTGGTCAAGTTCTACAGGTCACCATCTAGTTGTAGTCATTTTCGGCAGAGGGCAGAGGGCTGCCTGTACCCAATCTGCAGTCTGATCTGCTACTCAGCACCATACTCATCAAACTCAGCACGATATGTTCCTTTGGGATTGAACCAAATAAGATAGCCTTCTCTCTCTGCACACATCAGTGAGGCTTGTGTGCCCATGACCCTGTAGTAGGGTCACAACTTTTGGTAAGCACTAACCACTGCATACTGGGAACACCCCATAAGACTGACTGTTTTGGAGATGCTTTGACCCAGTCATCTAGCCATCACAATTTGGCCCTTACTTCCTTACATTTGCCATTTTTCTTGCTTCATACACATTACCATCATGAACTGACACTTCACTTGCTGCCCAAAAATATCAGTGTTCAACTTCACTTGTCTGTGTATTTTATGTTATGGCTGATCCTTATCTCTCACTCTTGCTTTCTCTCTATATATGTGTGTGTGTGGTGAGATACCAAAGTTTGGACACACCTTCTAATTCCATGGTCTTTCTTGATTGTTTATTTCCTTTCTGTTCTATTTATATTCTAAAACAATGCTGAAGGCATCCAAAATATGCAGTTTTATATACCTCCTTTGTATAGTACTGTATATAAACCTATATAACCTATATACACCTATCAAGCACTATATATATATATATATATATATAATTTTTTTTTTTTTTACGGTATAACAAAAATAACACCAATTCATTTAATATTCGGGGATCTCAATCTGTCCATTTAGGAAGCACATGTGATTGTGAATCAGCTTCACCTCCTTTGGTGCAAATGAAAGTGCCAACAGGTGCAAAAGCAAGACAACCCACCAAAAAAGGAATGGTTTTGCATGTGCTAGCCACAGACAAATCTCTGTGTAATTCCTGCCAGTGTCCTTGTCCCTCTTGGTAGCGTGAGGCAGTGCCTGCAGCCTAATCACACATCATCACAACCATATGTTCATTCGCAAGAAGCTTTGTTGTGTCTCCCAGCACAGTCTCAAGAGCATGGAGGACATACCAGGAGTTCCCCTAATTTTCTTAAATGTGTGTATATGTGTGTGTGTTTGTGACCTTTTCTATTTTTATAAATTGTCAGATACCTTCAGTATTGTTCTAAATATGAACTAACCCTACAGTCCTTCCTCCTCATATAAACACATAATTCCATATATGTTATTTGGTAATTTTGAGGTCATGAGTATATTATTTACAAAAAAAACCCACAGTTAATTAGAAGGTGTGTCCAAACTTTTATGTGCTCTGAAGTTTAACCAAAGACGAAATAAATAAATAAAATCAAAGCATACCGTTTACAGTGTAATGGAATCTTGCTAACAAATAAATTCTTTAGGCAGGCAGACTATTTTTACTCCTTTTTTTTTTTTTTTTTTTGGACTAATGCCTTATTTATGTAATGTGTTTTCTACAGAAACCCTAGGCACGGTTTAAAAAGTAAATATAAGCATTTCAAGATTATTTTGAATGCAACACATGTATGCTTCTTTAAATTAGTGGTCAAAGTAAGTTATGGACAGAAAACTCAATTTAAACCAAGCTTACTTTTTTTCTGTTTGCTGGAATTCAGCGACATCTGACAAGTTTTCCCAGTCTGCTGTACATTTGGTCCTTGATGCATTACTGAGAGCAATTGTGTAAATTGAAACATTTCAATAAAATATATTTAAGAATTTAGTGTGAAGAAATGTAAGGGTCTAGAAGCTTACAGTTCACTTGCATGCTATAGGCAAAACCAGAGGGAAATAGTGGAACAGGTCAGTATGAAAACAAGGTCTGCTGAAAACTCTAATACCTCTCACTGTCTTTCATTTCTGAATGGCTCTCTTGCATGTTTTTTTTTCCAGCCCTTTGGCTTTTTTTCATCGATTATGTTTTTTATTACCTGTTTGCTCACACTAATGATGTTTCTCACCCCGTAGTGACTACACAGAGGAGAAGGAAGCTGAAGCCAAGAACTTCATGGGTGGTAATGGAACATTTTTTCTCAGCATAAAAGTTTTTTTTGGGGGGGAGGATAAATGTAAATAGTGAAATACCATATTTGTACTTGCAGCCGGGCTTGACTCATTTCAGAACGGTAATATTTGGCAGTAGGAGTGTTCCACTACTTTGTCCAAACTGCACGGGTGTTGTTTCATATCTCTGTCTCCTGTAACTGTCCAAACGCTGCGGGTCTACAGATGATTTCAGACTGAACCATCTGGCCCCATTTTCTGAAAGACTGTGGGAAAGGGATTTATGCTATAGGCTTGCTGAAATAGAGGTTATCTGCTGTGATCGTACTGATGGCAGTCGGGTGTGTATATATGCTTTTAACAGGCCACTATGTGTTTGTTCTGGCAGGGACGGTGCGAGTAGAGAGGGGCCACACAGAAGGGGACAGGGCTTTGCTGGTGGTCAGTACAGATGTATGCGGGCAGGGCACAGATCCGCAACTGAGAACGGTGCTGCAGTGGATGGCGGCCTCAATCACTGAGCTGCCAGTCATGCAGCTCAGCGAACAATCTGAAAGGGAGCTGCAGCAGGTTAGATTTTCCAAAGATATTTAATATTTCATATACACACTGTATGGCTGAAAGTTTGTGGATACCTGATCTTCATGGTTGTATATGGGCTGTCCCGAAACTGTTGGAAACCACAAAGTTAGACGCGCACAATTTTCTAAAATGACCTTGTATGCTCTTAAATTACATTTTCCTTTTACTGGAACTAATGGACCCAAACTTGTTCCAACATGATAATGCCTCTGCGTACAAAGCAAGGACGAGATGTTGGAGCGGAAGAACTGGAGTGGCCTACACAGAGGCTTGAACTCAACCCTACTGAAAACATGATCCACATGAACGTAGACTGCACCCCAGACCTCCTCATCACACATTAGTGCCTGACATCACTAACGCTTGTGGATAAATGTGTAAATCCCCACAGCTACATTCCCACATTTAGTGCTAAGCCTTCCCAGAAGAGAGAAGTTTATTATAACAGCAAATGTTGGACTAAATCATGGAAGTGATGGTCAGGTGTCCACAACCATTTAGCCATATAGAGTTTACTTTTGTCTGTCTATCTATCTATATTGGAAAAGGTTGATGTTCAAAAAACATTATTATACAACAAACCTTAGATACAGCAAAAATAAATTTTTTTTATGATCAATTAACTTAAAGTCTTGCAACTTTTTCCTGAAAACCACTGGGAATCTGCAATGCTAGTAAGGAATCAACAAAATGTTTTATTTTTATTATATTTGACATCCTGTACATGTAATTTTGTGTAACTAATTTGACTGTGGTAACAAATTTATTTTCATTAAGAACTTGATTGAAGTTAAGTTAAAAACAAGCATATTGTCATATCAAGTGCAGTCATCTGTTCTAAAGACTTTCTGGTACCTGAAAGTTACATCTTTACCTTTGACTGCTAGAGACTCATGTAAATGGTAAATAATCCCCCACCATACAGGTCTCTGTGTGTGAGCACATCAGTATTATAATAATAGTATAATAATATACAAGATTATGTAATATAATCTTCATAATACTAATATTATTTTATACATATAATAATCATCCATTCTTACTACGGCTGCTGTGTTCATGTTTGTAGTTTCTGCGTGTAGTTCAGAGGCTGAAAGAGAGAGAGTGGAGAGTCTGCGAGCTCCTTCAGGCTCTTCTTAGATACTATGAGAGGCATCCATCCCAGGAGGAACCATGTGCTGAGGAAACAAGACACGAACATGGGTCCCTTTTCCACTGGCTGCTTGAACATTCGTAGATCATCACTGCTTACACTGCTTACACTAATTGATGACACGCCTGTAGTAAGCGCCTAATGGCAGTGTATTGAGGTGAAGATTTTGATCACGTTCACATTTATGCGCGACGTAGCTGCCTGTTTAGAGGCCTAACCAGTGGGGTGTATCGGGTGCGCGGGTGTTTGAATGTATTGCATGCCGTTACTGAAGGTATTTTTGTTCTCCACTTTTGTTTGTCACTTTTATTTGTCTCATATGATATTGAATTGCATATCGCACATTTAGTACTTTATAATTTGCACTTCTCTTAGTGTTTTGCCTTCATGCCCTAAGCCAGTGTTGCAAGCAGAGAGCTCAGTGACGGCATTGCTTATTTAAAGGGAATCCCTAGAGCAGAGTCGAATATTACTGTAGATCACCTCTCTTTACGGGAATATACACGATAAAGGGACCAGCCAGCAGAACCACTGCACCTCCTATATCCATATATCCATGGTCTTGGCCACTGTAGAATTTTATACTTTGATATACAAATGAATGAAAATAGTAGTGGAAAGTAATTATAGGTCAACTGTAACTTATATCAGATGCTCATGCAGCTACCCAAGTAGTTAAAATACCATTTCACTGTAAATATTTTAACACTAAAAAAAAACAAAAAAAAAATAAAAAAAAACCAGCTGCTCTCAACTGACTCCATCAAAATCTATTTTGATAATATTCCCCTTTTAGTGAGAAATCCTTTACTTTTTCAGTGTTGTCTCAGGATGGCACAGATTTTATTAAAATGCCCTAAAGGATAAGTATTTATGACACCACAGCATACAGTATATGTAAACTATATTTTTTTGTATGGCTAAAAATAGTCAGATGGTGTGGTGCACTCAGACGTTCCTTAATATCCGAGTGATCTAGGTATACGAAACTGTATGAAATACACTGTTGCCAAAAATTAAGGAACACAAATTTATATATATTTTTAAGAGTACATTTAAGTTAAGTAAATACCTGACATGGTAAATAGTCAGTAAATGACAAGCTGCTAAACAGGCAAAGAAGTTCTGTAGTATAAAGAAGAAGAAGACGGTAGTGCAGTTTTGCCACATTACTGTAATAGTGAGACACTATATACAGTTTGTACCTGATGTGGGCATGTGGGTCACGTTCTATGCTTACGACGGATTGATATTAGGGTTGTAAAACTTTCGTCCCCCCTCCAAATCTTCTTTTGTACAGGATTAACTGTAAAATAACTGGTTCCTATTTCGTGGTTGTGAACGATGGAAGACATCATAGAAGGAAAGAAATGTGTCAGAAATTTGGTTTTAAATTCCTACTTTAATGGTCATTCTTTTTTTTCCCCCTACCTAGACTTTGATGTTGATGTTTCTTTGAGTTCTGTTTATAACATTTGTGGTTGCTTAGATTTCTCAGAGCACCACTCTAATTTGAACCACGAATGAACCACAGCTTCAAGTGCCTGCATAACTCGGTCACTAATCACACACTCCTTACGTCTCCTGGAGATGTTTTACACCCCAGCAGGAAATCAACCACCACAGACTTTCCCACACTATCCCGTTCCCTTCACTGACTCCACTTTACTGTGCACTCCCCATGAAGGTAGCACTTTACCCTGGAATGGCCAATATAGGTCCTTCCCAACTTATGTCAGTATCTCAGAACAGTATATTTCCCCCAATATTAAAACCACCGAAAGTGTGTTAAGTATCGATAATGTATACCATGCTGTGGATAAGTTTAAGGATGCTTTGGTAGCATCCAATCAATTTGTTCTGTTCTCTCCGGGTCGGAATTTATACGTAGTGCAGGTTCAATTCCTGCAGCTGGACTGATTCAGAGTTGAATTGCTTTTGAACCGTGTTGGAATATGCTTGGAACCAGACCTCACTCTGAGGGCCTCAAACCAGTTGTTCTGGTCTGCAAACGAATGCAACTGCTGTGTTCTATGGTGCACATACATAACATACCAAGTGTGAAAAACACACCATGGTTCACTTCAAATGGACTAGCTTCTGCGTATGTGAAAGCACCTCGAGGGGATTCTAGCCACAAGTCATTCAGTTTAAACTGACGTGTTGTCATTGATGTATCGTTCAGAAAACCGACTCAGTTCAAAATCCACTAACGGTATGGTTTAGAGTTACTGTATACCCAGTGGAATAGGCAGTATGGAGATCTGGGTAGTAGAACGTATTATTCCACATTAACACTAATGCATGCTATTCTATCCCTTCCTGCTTACCTGTATTACTATTAAATTAATTGTTCAGTTTGTGGCATCATATCATCAATGATTATTTCTATAAGCATGGTCCAAAGTCATACAGCACTGTGGCTGCTCATGCTATCTGTATGTAAATTGCTACAGTGAAAACATTTGTATTTTCACGGTGCCATAAATTGAATTCCGAAGGACAAGCAGACGAGGCTGATTTGATTACATGATTTTTAATAGCCGTTAAAAAAAACAACAACAATGGACATTGGAGGTGGCTAGTGTAGGAAAAATATCTAATCTTAGTGCGGTAAGACGGTTTGGGTTTCAGAGCTGACCACCCTGAAAAAAAGAAAACTTGCATAATTTATGAAATCAGTTGAAGGTATACAGTATTTGCAGATACACACTTTTGTCTCTTTCGCAGTGGGATTATATATGCTTTTGCTGTAAGTATGAACAGACATAAATGTGCTGGCTTTGTGTACTGACTTTATTTTATGTACATTCCTATATTTCAATATATGACCTATTGCTATTTGTGTTATTTAAAGCTGTGTGTACTGCAGATTTGACATCATAGTTTAAAGGTAAAATATTTTACTTGTGCAGTGTCATGCTCATCTCAGTGAAGTAGATAAACAATATTACACTGACTTCTCTATTTTTTCTGCTTATTTGTATTATTCTGAAAAAGTAAGATATTTAATAATTTATGTCAGTATAACTTATAATTGTGATCACACTAGTGAAGTTGCTAAATAGTTTACATATTAAAAGTCTAAAGTAAGAGCACTACACCTGTTAAAGCTGTGGCAAAGAATAAAGCTTTTTCATGTGAAGCTGTTGTGTTTTCTTATTTATTAAATGGCACAGAGTGGAAAAGTGAAACCTTCAATTTACCGTCAAATGTGGAGTAACAATACAATACGTCCACCTTCTTCCTAGAGGGAAGTGAAGTGTTAGGATGACAAGGGTTTAGAGTTCCTGAACCCAAAAAGACTTGTTGCATACAAATGCAAAGGTAGGCTAAATCCAGATTAGATAATCATGTTCTAACGATCGATGCAATTTTAGTGTCTTTCTCACTGGTACAAATTGAACCTTCAACTCAGCAGCCATCTGATACAAAGCCCTTCTTCCATGATACTCACCCAGAGCTGAATCTGCAATCCTTTTGATAGCTACAGTACTCATTAACTAGCATGTTGTCTTTGCCTCATGAAATATGTGATAATAGTGTATAATCAGAGGTGGAAAGTAATGAATTACATTTACTCGCATTACTGTAATTGAGTAGATTTTTTGTGTACTTCTAC
>JAOVVB010000049.1:14202193-14224540 GCA_028570985.1 Heterobranchus longifilis
AGAGAGAGAGAGAGAGAGTGTGTGTGTTTGTGTGTGTGAAGGAGCATGGTGTCAAATTACGCGCGCACACACACATAACAACTAACGACTGGCTGATACAGAGAGGGAGAGAGAAAATAGATCTATGTGACGCTCGGCAGCAAAACAAGAAGCACATGCGTGAGACATGATATTCGAGCATGTCTCGTAAACCAAGACATGCTCGTTTTTCAAGTCAAAATTTATTAAAAATCTTTGCTCGTCTTGCGAAACACTCGCAAACCGTGTTACTCGCAATCCAAGGTTCCACTGTATATATTTATGTGTGTGTGTGTATGTGTGTGTGTGTGTCTGGCAGACATCTCATCCTGGATATATTAAAAGTTTGGACATTTCTTTTTTTTGTGATCTATTTTTTATATTGTACAACAATATTGGGGATGATAAAACTATGAAATAACACATATGTAATTATGTAACAACAAGTTTTTTTTGTCAAGTACATTTGCAAAACCCATCAAGCACCATGATGAAATTGGCTCTCAAAACCAAAAGTTACCTCTACTGCAGAGAAGTTCGTTTAGAGTAACCAGGTTCAAAAATCACCAATTAACAGCACCACAGTATTAGAGCTGTTATGATGGCTTTAAAAGGCAAAAGTAGTAGATACATCTCAACATTAACTGTTAAAAGGAGATTTTTTGCATATTTTGGTTGCCTTTAGCATTGCTATACAATGTAGAAAGAAATAAAAATCACGAATGATCATGGAGTTAGATTGTGATACCAAACTTTTGAGCGGTAGTGTATATATATATATAACTATCTTTTGGATGTGAGACAAGTAAGGAAACCTCTGGAGCCCATCTGGAATATATTTTACCTTACAGGCCATTTGTTCAGTACATGTAATGAAGTTAATGAGGAAATGAAGCAGTCTTACTTGGACCAGTGCAAAAATTAACTAGATAAAATTTTACGGTAGTATTCCCATGCCCAATGTTGCACATATGATTTAGATTACAGTAAAGATACAAAGATTAAGTACCTATTGAGGAATAACATATTTTCCTCTAGCACAAAACACATATTAATACTAGTGAATGGGTTTGTTCCATCCTCGGTTAATTTCTTTGCTTTTGTGGGTGTGTGCGTGTGTGTGTGTGTGTGTGTGTGTGTGAGTATGTGTGCAAAAAAGTCAGCAAACTGTCAGCACTGTTCATCAGCAGCCAAGGCGTGCCTGCATGGTCTCTCTTTCATGGAGCCGATTTTTCCCCAGGAAGCAGAGTGACTCAGTTGTGGTTGTTGTGGAGATTTCTGCATGTTACAGCCCTGCAAAAGGCATGCTTTTCCAGTTCACATTAAGGTCCTTCACCGACCTTAAATATCCTTCCTTTCCAATAAAGAAAGATATCTACAATTTTTCTATGACTGAAAAAGATAAAATTGTATACTTTTTGTAATAAAGCCATATGCTTCAGGGTTTAAAAACACAGGTAATCTTTTCAATCATGTTTTTGTTGTAAAGGGCTAGGCTGGATTTCGTTACTTGATTTTTTCCACTTTGGATGATTTTGGGAAAAACTGCAACAAGTGTTACTCATAGTTTAGATCATGACCTTTCCTTTTCATGAAAGTTGGACAGCAGTCAAAAATAAAATCCAATGAAGTAAAAAAAAAAAAAAATCCCTCTGTATATTTTGTCTTTGACTCTAAAGAATAATAGCCTCCAGATCTTCAGGGTGTATTCGGTGGTTTAAAACAGTCTATAGTTATTATTTTTCTTCAGCGTTCTTTTGTGATATGGGTAAGGCTGTGACCTAATTCAGGGGAGGAACCGCAGGAAATCCCCTTTACTGCAGCTGAGGTAACCAGGGTCCTACAGGTTTCTACAGAATAGAGAATGTAAGATATTGGGCTTTTGTCCTTATCTCAGGATAAAACTAGAGGTTCTCTTGCCATCTCTCACTAAACACACATTCTTGTTTGACCTAAAAGAAAAAGTCTAAGGTCCATTTTTATCATGTGTCAAATATGTTAGTAGATTTAGACTTTTGTGATAACAGATTAATTTCATTTGTGTAGGTTTAGACATCGGAAACCCCCTATTAAACATTCACTCATCTCTACTCTTATCTAGCCTGTGTATACACACACACACACACACACACAAAGATCAAAAGACAAGCTGGCTATAACAGGAAATGGCCTATTTAATAGGGGATGCATTAACATAATAAGTGCAAAACTCGGCCCTTCCTGCAGTTGAATGTGATTAATCATGATTCAACATCAACATGTGGTACCAAAATTATTGGTGATTGCAAAGTGTAGCATATATCCCTTTGAGCTGGTTAAAAAGGCCTCCGTGCTCCTATTCCATAAACTTTGATGCTGTTGGAAAGCCTGATCCTGCAGGATGTAATAGTTGGAGCAGGATCCCGACCACACACATCAGCACACACCTGCGCTCTTCCACTCTTGGTGTGCGATGAAACATAAATTCCCAGTTCTTCATGACTGCATGTGCTGGATGAGCAATAGCTGAAGTCGTAAGTTCATGCACAGTACAGTCTACAACAAAACAATAATGTGGACAGTGATCTGTGTGCAGCTTTTCTTCTGTTTCACTCTACAACACTAATGTGAATTATAAATCTGTGTTTACAAACCAGGAAATGCCCTTAGGACCTGTTTTGATCTGGGATTCAATGAGTCACCTCAGACTGCTGGTATGCATTGAAAAAAAAATTCTTAACTGGGAGGGCATTATGAAATGTCTGGCATGCTCAGCTAGGTTAATTGTAGTCAAAGTGCAGAAGGAGATATTAAGAGTCAAGCTTTTTTTGAAAATATTAGTTTTTAACTGTAATAATTTCTTTGCATATACGTTTTGCAGTTATGTCTACGCTACACTGCAGTTGTAACTCACCAAAGTACTGTACAAGCAACTCATGATTTTAACCAGCTGTGCTACTGGCAACTTGCCCCTTTGGTAAAGAAGCTACAAAGAAAAGCTGGTACAAGATTTTATTCATGCATTTTTTTGCAATGTAAATCTTTCACACTCATAAACATTGATGTACATGACCTTGAATGTCATGTTTTTTCGTCACTGTATAGTACAATTCTGTTATTTTCCACACAGGTCATTGACAGCATAGATAATATTTATACTAATACATGAATTACATTACACTAATGTTATATTAATAATGTAATATATTAAATATATATTACATGTGGTTAATAAAAGATGCAATAGTTTGTACAGTTTGTAGTTTGCTTGACTAAAAGCTAACAAGAAACAATTAGAAAAAGGGGGAAAAAAACAAGAATGTGGTGTTACACTGCTTCTTCCGAAAAAGTATCTTGCTACAGGAGAAACTTCCACCATTCTAAGTATTTAGTTAAGCTAGTAATGTCCTCCACACTAACATTTACATGTTGAGTAGATCATAAGCTTGCTGGTAATTGCCATTACATTGAGCGACGATTTCTTCCAGATATTCTCGCTCACAGTAAGAGAAATGATTCTGAAGCTTCATTATAACCCAATCGATGTCAGTATCTATAAGGGAAACACATAAAATTTAAGACAATTTAAGACATTTTGATGAAACTGAAAATGGAACAAATTAGTTTAATCACTGCTTTCATTTTACTGGCACTGAAAATGAAGCACGATGAAAAGTAGAGCAGCATGATAGCGTGGGAAGACTTTGCATCCCAAGCCACAAGCCATCCTATTCCATCCTAATCCATCCCATTCCAGATTGAGCCTGAGGCTCAGCAGTTTGACTGGATCTTCTTGCTGGTTCATCTAGTTCATGCAGCAGGACAGACAGGGTGGGAGTGCTCCGCCGCAGTCCTCCTGCCAGCCCATTCCACACACAGTGTCATCCCAGTCCTCTAACCACACGCTAATGGGCCAAACAAGCCTTGTTGCACACACGTCCTGTTCATGCGTCCCCAGTCCCAGCGTCACAGACTCTTGCTGCCTCTGCAACCTCTGCTCGGATAGAGCCGCAGACGAAATTGCGTAAGGCAAGTGGTGACATTCTCTGAGCTCAATCATTGTGCTAATTAAGATGGATAGGATGAGTTTCAAGCGGTGAAGGATTGCAACAGAAGATGCCAGGGACCCATAGGCATGCTATAGAGTATGTATGAGCCATGTTCTATAAACACCAGATGTCCTGAGGCCTCCGGAAAAGTCCAATAAATGCAGCATTACGCTGACAAGGACCACAGACAGCTGAGAGGTAGCCCAGGGCAATTATAGCTTAAAGTGACATTGAATGTCTTTAGCGGTTAGAGGCAGATCTGGCAGGTTTTGGACTGGTCCTGTCTCAACCCATTCCTTGGCTACGGGTCAGCAGCCTGCCATTGATTCAAACGTATCTCACAAATTCAAACGAAGCTGAATGTACACATGTAATGTATCATTAAGCTTTCTAGAAAACATGCGGACAGACAGAAGGTGAACAGCGCATTAATCCTGCACTGTCATGCGGCATGTGCTCCATAAACAGTGCTAGCTCACGGAAAAGTCAGCTCTAGCCGCCCTCTTGGCAAAACGTGAGGAATTTCAAATGTGGAGATGGTTTAAGGCTGTGGGCAGACAATGAATCGAGCTATAAATCATCTAAACCTGAATGTTTTTATGAAGCAATGTTGAGGAATTCCCAATGATCTTTGACCTAGATAAACAATACCTGTAAATAAAAGTCTGTACAAACTCATTTACAGCTGAACAAGCATACACGGGAGTATTTAATCTGTCTAATTTAGGGTGTAGTTTAGGATACTGAACGCAGATTCGAATGTTTATGTTGTAAGTCATGAGTTAATTACATTGCTTTTAAACTGAATGAACTGACTGTAGTTTGTCTGAAGGCTGAAACATATGTACAAGTAAGGACAGAGCAGAGCAGCGCTTAGCCGGTTTTTCTAGTGTTGACTCTCAGATGTCACAATAATCAGTCTCTTGTCAAACAATTTTTTCGTTTTTGGATGTTAGTCAAACCAATGTCAAATATGACTATTTCTTCCACAGAATTGGCCTTTCTCAGTTGGTGCTCTTAATTAGCTGTAGCCTTCACTGCTACATCATGCATTCTACAGCACCAAAACGGCGTCTCTGCGCCACATTTCTGTCTCGCAAGGAGGATTTAGAGGCTTATTTTTTATTTACATAGAATACTACATTGCCTAACGGTGCTTGACAAAAAATAATACTGGTAACGAGAGGCAGAGCCCTGCACAACATCAATCACATGAGACAAATTGTGTTATGATACGAGGTGACATTGCAATGGAAAGAATCACAGAAAAGGCTTTGAAACGTCTAAGACTAAACACGCACATTGTCTGGCAAATAAATCTGAGTTACCCTCCTCCGCTGCGCTGTCAGTGTGAAGCTGTGATGGGAAGGGCACAGGGGACGAGGCAGGGTCCTGCGGTTCCTCTGTCTGCCAGACGTTACTAAGCTCTGGCGTGCAGGGGAGCAACTCAGACGCTCTACCTGATCCTCTCGCCTCCAGTCTGTCTAGGAAGGCCGAGTTCACCCTGGAGAAAACATATCACCACCCATAACAACTTTACAGACTGACCCGTGCATCAGAGACTTATTTTAAAGCCATTCATATTTCCCTGGCGAGCTGATTAGCTGTGACATTCATGGGTTTGTAATGGTTTTTAGAATTAGGTGTCCTTACCGCAGCCGTTCATTTTCCATTTGTCTTTGCCTGTCCTCCTCTTCTTGTTTATGTTTTTCTTCCAAAATTTCACTCTGTAAATGATAAATTAATGGAATCTTAATCCTTTAGTAATGACTGAGTAATTATTCTCAGTGATGACTCATCTGTTACATGGAGTAAGTTTCATGATAGAGCAGTTGTTTTTCAGTCACTTATAGTTGCCAAAACAGCTTAATCACACTCTAACAATATCAACCACATAATTTGTCATTTAGTTCTTTCTTTTGATATACTAATTTTATAACCTGTAATTATTAAAATAAAAAAATAAAAATTATGTTAGTACTTGTATGATATATATTTTTTTTAATTATTATTATTATTATTATTATTATTATTATTATTATAGAATTATGCATTAGAATTATATTATTTATTAGACGATGTGTGTGCATGCAGTAAAAGTCAAAGTTTGGACACGCTTTCTAATTCAATAGTCTTTCCTGATTTTTATTTGTTTCTACATTGTAAAACAATGCTGCAATACTCTCTTTCAAGCAGCTGATATTAAGATGTGTGTATTACTTATGCTCTGTAAAGCCTTCATAACGGCTCTAATCTGAGGTGTTGTTAATTGGTGATTTCTGAGGCTGATAACTCTAAATAACCTTTTCCTCTGCAGCAGAACTAAGTTTCGGTCTTTCTTTCCTGGAAAGCGGTTTCTAGTTTCATCATGGTGCTTGATGGGTTTTGCAAATGCCCTTGAGAATAATGCTCTTCCAAGAACTACTCTGGAACAGCTGACCTTCGTGTCTTAAAGTGCAATTCGATGGCAGTCCTCTGCGTGTAATCCAAATTTTAGGCTTCAGCTCTTCTATAAGGTTTTCATTGCAACGAGCATTGTTGATTGAACCTTTTTCCTGGTAATGTTCCAATACTGGCCCTTGAGAATCCCAGAAAACTGTCGACAATGTTTTCATTCCATACTTTGTTTGCTCTTCGTTTACTCTAAGGCTTATAGTGATTAATCCATGTCTCATTACCAGTAATCATTCTCTTTGAGAAACTTTTACCTTCCTTATCGTATCGGTCCAAATTTTGTTTGCAGATATCCAAAGACTACTGTTTGTCCTCTGAGTTGTGAGCTTTTCACACAGTCCCTAATGTTTATACAGTATATTGTGACAAACAAACAAAAAACGGCAGAAAGGACAGCTCTTTAAACTGAAATTCCATGCTAATGTGAGAGATTATAAGTTATTATTAGTTATTGTTATTGATAATTGATTATGTAAAAAAAAGCTAATTTATTACGTTTTTGCCAGTTTAAGTGCAATCAGCAGCTGAGAAAGTACATTATCATCTTCGTAGTAGCAAAACTTATTTTTTACAATTACATTTAGTTACATTTACTTGCAATACAGTGATTGAAACATTATCATGAAAATCAATACGGAAACACTACTATAATTTATTCAAAGGCAATTTCTGGTGCTTCTTCCCTTGGACCTGGCACAGGTTTATTATAAAATGAAATAGATTAAATAAACATTCAAGATAAAAAATTTTTTAAGTGCTTTGACACTGGTACCTTCCTTCGTTGCTCATCTTTCATCTGCTGCAGGGTCATTTGTTCCTCTGCCTTCCTGCCCTCCCTGTATTTGTGTCCTAGAGCCTGTCAAGAAACGACTCAGTATGAGTCAGGCCACTGAAGGTCATACATTCACACAAATGGGCAGTGCCCTAAGAATTAGATAGTCTTTTGTGATATAATCCATGGGATTCGTAACACAATGTGGTGCTGTGAGGATGGGCGAGGCATAAAAGATGAAGAGATCCTTTCTGCATTTGGTCAGATAGCTAAGGGACACCAGGGAACGGCTGCTCTGTTTGGAATGGCTTGAGAGCAAGAGGAATAGGTGGGACGACCTGGGTCTGGCTCCCTAGGAAGTCAACTCAAATAATCATATGCACAAACAGAGGATATGGAGGAGATTAATCTGTCTTGTCTTCTCAGTGGCCACAAAACCACATCAAGACAGTGTCTCTCCACAGACACTTTGATCAGCCGGCTTACGACATTTAGATTGGAGCATTCGACTACTTTTCTTGGAGGGCTTCTAGAGACTTGAATCAATACCCTGTGAAGCACACTCAAAAAAGCCCTTCTTCTAAAAAACTGATGGGACCAGAACTCTGTTACTTATGCAGTATAATTGTACAGAACTAACCCCTGATGTTTTGATAAGTCTCTTAGCAGGATGTTCGTCCATAGAGAAAGAACTGGATGTCCAGAGATGAAAAACTTGCACAACAATACAGTAAGCCGCACAAAAGCTTTTTTCCTCACCACAGGACCTGCAAACCAGTGTCGTCAGATGCCACATTCAAGCGGTTCATGCAGTAAAACAGGCCCCACGCTTCTCATGTCTCAGTCTCCTGTCTGCAGAATCATGTCTGGCCTGCTGAGGCACAGACTGAGATAGAATACTATTTTACTATAACGACTATTATTTTTAGAGCGCATTTAAAAATACACACCAACCCATAGCAGCTGTGCCTTGACTGCTTTGCTAAGTGAGCACGCCAATGGTGACAGTGGCTAGAAAAACTGGTTGGAGGTAGAAAGATGATTTAAGAGGGGGAGCTCAGTTTGGTCTGCCAATTACTGGAAATGAGTTACTTTGAATTTGATGAAAAATAAAATGCCACTGAAGATGCAAAAAAAATATGTACCAGTTATCAATGGAATCATTATACAGCAGTTAGAGAAGACAGATCAAAACAAGCAACCAAAATAAACTCTTGCCCCACAGACATTACAGAAAAGCAGGAAATAATATTTTGTGCAATGTGATGGCCAAATCATGTATAAAAATGATATCTTATGCTCCCAGCACCACTCTTTCACAGTTTGAGTTTGGGAATATACCAAGGCATTGATGTGCAAAAACAACAGCTTGGTCATTTAGTACATTCAGGTCATCAGCTGACTTCATTTTATTGCCATATAATGTTGCTGATCCTAGACCTGATCAACTGAAGTTACCCCAGATTATAACACTGCCTCAAGAGACTTGTACAGTGGCCACTATGCATGATGGGTGCATCGTTTCATGTGCGTCCCTTCCTACCCTAACACACAATTTTAAAGTTTGCTTTGCTTGATGCTAATAATTTAACAGATCTAAAATCGTAAGTTTTTGGCCAGACAGTGTACGTTTCAGAAGATTAAATGATACTGAGGTAGTGACAATGCGCTGTACTGATAGTCCCAACTACATCATCTAAGACAGCTTATGTCACTGACTGGCTGTTGTCCAGGTACTTTCACCAGAACAATGCAGGTTATACCACACCAGTCTGCCCTTTTCCTGCACTCTCACACATCCTTCTGTATTCTGTGAACTCTGGGAAGTCCCTTCAACTCTGCTCAGATCAAATCATTGTGCAGAAGCAGCACTTGTGTCCTAACATTGGACGGCCATGAAGAGAAAGTCTGTGTATTTATATTCGGTGGAAATTCAATGACGGAATCAGATAGCCTGCTCCAATGTGTGGGTATAGAGGAGAAAATTCAGAGAGGAAGTTGAGCCCATTGGCAGACTGACTGTTGTGTGCAGATGAATGTACCATGCTGATGAAAGCCCTCAAGAGGGGCCTATTTCTTCTGAAAACATGCATCAAAGTCCGATCAATTGGTGTGAATTACCCCAGTGCCTTGGGCTGTAACCTCAGTGCCACAGCTATGCAGCAAAGATTTGAACCCAGGCCTATGGAACACACAGTGCATTCTTTGGCTGTCATCTTACCCAGGATGACGCGGGTGTGGAGCTGCTTGCTGCCATAGGAACTGAGCCGGACCTCTCGAGCCTTTGAAGATGCGCTTCTCTTTTCCTGCAGAGCAGGCAGGGGCAAGATTAAATATTTATAGGTCTACCTCCATAATGTTGCATTTTTGTTAATTAATGGATACACTATTAAATCAAATTCTATATGAATGTGACTAACACAACTTACTGTTCCAAAAACTCTCTCTAGAATTATGTAAACACATTGTCATTTGATAACTGAAAGTGTTTATTTTGCCCGTTTGAGACATTCCCATGACCATAAATAATTTGTGCTTTCGGGCACTCCTGATAATTCTTTTGTTGGTTTAATTCACTCGCTGCTCAAACAGACTTGAACTCCGGCTGCTCCTGCTTTACTGCTACTGTGTCTACTGGAGTAGACACTAATGGAAAAAGGCTGTAGTTCTTTGAAACTGTGTTACTCAGATTTGTTGGTTTTGGAGTTATGCCAGCAGAGCAACAGTAACCAGCTTCCTCCTAATGATTGAACCTTGCATTCTTAACTTCATGGGGATGTGACAACATCTAATGAAAATATGTGAACATACATTTGCATTTCATGTTGGTACAGCTTCTTTCTCTGTTCTTCCTCCTGCTTTTTCTTCATTTCTAGTTTGTTGGCCTGCAAAGCAATATTGTGTAACCTTAATGTCTATATTATGGGGAATTTTGAAGATGTTACAGAACATACATAAATGATTTGAGTAAGAAAACAGTTAGATTGTACCTGAACCCAAAACAGAATATACAGTTATAATAAAGGCGCACAAACTTAAAGGGTGATTCATTTTGTAATAATAATTATTAAATGGGTGACTGAAACATGTCTAACAAAATCTTTAGTCAGACGGTTGTAGTGTGTGGCTATTAACGTAAACTCATTAATTAGCCAGTCCTAGTTTCTTTACACAAGTCTGTAGATTGAATTGTATTTAATTGCAGTTCAATGCAATGACTTAATGGCAGGTCCCAGCAGTGACCTCTAGAGTGTTAAAGCAGTACTACAACAATAAAATAAAACCTCAGATACTGTATGTATCAGAACACCAACACTGCTGTTCAAAAGTTTGGGATTACTTGGAATTTGTTTTGTTTATTCATAATTTCTACATTCTACAACAATACTGGGGATTTCAAAACTATGAAATAACACAAATAAAATTAGGTTATTATGTTGTAACAACAACTACAACAACAGTCAGTTGTTATTTTAAGACACAGAGGTTATGCTTTCTGGAATAGTTCTTATAAGATCAGTATTGTCAAGTGCATTTGCAAAGCCCTTCAAGCACCATGATGAAACTGGCATTCATGAAGACCATCCCTGGAAAGCAAGACAAAAACTGACCTCTGCTGTAGAGGAGAAGTTCATTTAGAGCTACCAGCCTAAAAAAAAATCACTAATTAACAAACAGCACCTCGGATTAGAGCCGTTATGAAGGCTTTACAGAGCATGAGTAGTAGATACAGGTCAACATAAACTGTTTAAAGGAGATTATTGCATATTTTGGATGCCTTCAGCATTCCTTTACAATGTAGAAAGAAATAAAAGTTCAGGAACGATCATGGAGTTAGAAAGTGATCCCAAACTTTTGAGTAGTGTATTTCAGTGACTTCAGTTTAGCGAACTTAGATAAACATATAATTAAATATTTATATGATCTAAAATGTACATTTATAATACTGATGCACCTTTTCTCTTTGAATGTCCTTCATGAGCTGATTCTTTTCTTCCTCTTCTTGTCTCTTTCTTTGATCCATGTCCTCTTTTCTGAGCTATAAAAAATAAATAAATAAATAAATAAAACAATGCACATGAACACATATGCTTGAAGTTATTTAAAAAAAAAATCTAAATAGAAAGTCAGCACCTTTTTCTGGAGTTTGGAATGGCAGGCTACAGCTTGCTGTTTCTGTCGTACCTCTGACAATGATACATTCCCACCTACACAGAAAACATTAGCAGTACTTTATACTTTAATTCTCGTGTTTATAGTAAATGCCCAGAGTGTATTTGTCAAACAGTACATACTGTAACCCTATTACCTAGCTTCTCTGGGGCCAAATGAATGGGGCCAGGACGATGTTGCTCCTTCCATCTCTGTCGATCATTCTCTTCTTTCTGTGACACTGCAGGATGAAAGGTAATGTACAGACACTTCCCTACACCTCCTTAATGCTTTTATATATATATATATATATATATATATATATACACATAAAATCTATATATACACATAAAATGTGAAAAACACATTTTTTTATGTAATAAAGATCTTTATTACATAAAAAATTTGTTTTTCACAGACATTTTTTAAACAATTCCACATGAAATTTACATTGCTTTAAAAAAAGCAAAGGGAATTGTTATTTGTTGAAACAGTATGAACTGTATGTTGAAATCACACCTGCAAGGACCAATTAAAGACAGGAAATGTGTGGATAACAAGGGGATGGAAAAACAGTAAACCATCATGACTTACTCCTCAGCAATTTCTGCCGTGTTGATTCCTTCGGTTGGATCATGGTGTATCCATCAGAGCTGAGTGAGCACAAAAATAATTAGTTACAGCAGGTACCTTTTACTCACCAGCTCTATCCATGCCTTGAATTTAACAAACTTCACTGGCTCATTTGCAAAGAATGTCCCAAACAAAGGTGGGGCATGAGTAATTTTATGGTAAACAAAGTACAAATACATTCCCACAAATGCTCATCTGGAACTTCCCTTAAAACCCCACCATAGGAGTTATGACCCAAATGTGTCTTTCCAGGAAGACACTGACAGCAAAAGAAAGACACAATAATAAGCACCCTAAAAACCCAGCATCACCGCTGTTTTATGGCCATATTCTTACTAACGCGTGTTACACTGCCTGACCAAAAAAATATGCACATGCTAAAATTTTATTTGACCGCCTTAAACTTTGTTTACAACATGCAACATGATGGCCAATTCATGTGTGAAAATGATTCTTCATGCCTCCAGAAACACTCTTTTACAATTTAAATCCTGGAATATGTCTGTGCCATCAGGGAAGAGTTATTAATAAATTATTTAAATACAAACTTTTAATATTAATAACATATTTATTATTAATATTTAATATTAAAAATAACAAATGCAGGCATAAATGGGATAACCTGGTCATTCAGTACATTCAGGTCATTGATTTCATTTTATTGTTACAGTCCATAACATTGCTGAGCCTAGACCTGACCAACTGAAACATCCCCATATCACAACCCTGCTTCCAGAGGGTGCATAGTTTCACGTACCAGTCTCTCTAGAGCAGGGTCAATCTGGACTCATCAGACCATAAGACCGTTTTCCATTGTTCCAAAGTCCAATCGTAATGTTCCTAGCATTTTAATGCATTTTTTTTAGATTAATCTCACTAACAAGTAGTTTTCTTATAGTCACACAGTGGTTTAGTCCCAATCCTGTTAGTTCTTGTTACATTGCGCATGTGGAAATGCTTTGAAATTCACTATTAATCACAGCTGTCATTTTTACTGTCTACTTTTTAATGCAACTTTACCAAGCTTTTGAGTCATCAAGATTAATGATACACATCTGAACACATTTCTTCCACAAAGTTGACGGTTTAGCACTATCCATCCAGGTTTTACTAATGTGTTGGAGGGTTCTTAACCCAATTCTTTTCAAATCTCCTAAATTAATTTTGTGCTTGATGGCCCAATAATTTAAAATGCAACTTTTTTGGGTATGATACATGATGTTTTATAGTGTCTAATATAACATTTTGTGTTTAGTTACTGTAAACAACTACAAATGTTTAAATACAACTAATAAATGTTTTCAATTTCTTATTTTTCAATTTCAATTTTAAATTTTATTTGTATAGTCCTTTTTAACAATTGTCATTATTGCAAAGCAGCTTTACACAATAAAAGAAATTATGGAAGTTTGTATGAAATTTGATGTGTATAAATCAAAGTGGTTAGATGTTAACCATGTTAAGGTTATTTCAAACATATTTGGTTTATCTGACATGGTGTTGAAAAGAACTGCTTTAGACAAAATAACAAATACATTAATTAGTTGTAATTTTATTAGAGTATTTGTAGTCATGCAATATATGTACAGAAGCACACAGGAAGACAGGCCAAATCTTGCTCTCTGGAACGGTATTCATGGCACCATGAACAGGGAGGTCAGGTTTTACAGTGTGCTGCATTTCATATAATAAGCTAAAGATATAGGCATATTAACCATAAACAGTTCTTATGACTGTGAAATAGTAAATGTGATTACTGTCATGTCCATCACTATTATTACATTAGAATTATACAGTATTTAATACTAAATATATCCATGCACTGCTTCTGTGCTGTATATGGTCATCACACTCTCAGGAGCAGGTGTGGAATATAAAATAGTTTTTCCAGATGTATGGGATTTTAATGAAAATTTCATGAATAATATTTTGGAAAAATATTTACATGACTGGTTGATGCATTAACCAATTTGTATCCATTATGATAAACAAGGCCTGTTATGTACATTGCTTAAATATTAGTTAACTGTTCCCAGCTATTAGCTACGTTATGCTTTGGACCACTTGAACTTTGAGTTTCTGACATTGTGGGCAGTGGTGGACAAAGTACACCCAAAAGTACACCAAATCCTTAAGTAAAAATGGAGATATCCCATTTAACATTTGTAGAAGTGCTCCATGTACATTTTTACTTAAGAAAAAGTACAAACATACTGAGCTTGTATTAGCTCACCATAGCATTTAAATCATAGATAAAGAGTCTCTCTCTCTCTCTCTCTGTTTCTCTCTCTCTCTTTCTGCTTCCAAACTGTGAATAGGCTCTTTTTGTTGCTGTCAGAAACCACCTCCATTTCTGATTTCAAACACCTACTATATGACTGAAGGTTTTACAGAGGGAGGGCAAATCACGTGATTATGTACACTCGTCAGGAGGTGGCAATATTACCACTTTAAATGTTACCATGGTTATGTAAGGCATCGGTTCTCAACTCCGGTTCTGGAGGACCACCCGCCCTGCACATTTTAATATTTCCCCTGCTCTATCACACCCACTTTCAATTTAGAAAAGGCAGTTAATCAGCTGATTAGTTAAATCAGGTGTGCTGGGAGCTGAGAAAACAGTAAAATGTGCAGGGCAGAGAACTAAGCAACATCATGCACAATTATGAAGTAGAAAATACAGATATTTGATGTAAGATTTAGTGGAGTATCCACTAATAAAACACCTCAAGTAAAGTACAGTTAAAAACTTTATTTAAGTACAATAATAAAGTAAATGCATTTAGTTACCTTCCACATCTGATTGTGGTAGCCATTCCATAGTTGGAAACCTCAGCCCGGAAACAAATTAAATAATTTTATATTGAAACAATGCTGATGCCTTGAGTGACTTTGATGGTAATTTGTTGGATGAGGATCAACACAAGGACATTGTAGCCCCGCTCTCAAAAAAAAAAAAAAAATACACCAGTACACCTTGGACAGAGTGCCAATCCATCTCAGTACGACCACACACACACACACACACACACACACACACAGACAAACATACACGCTTACACTCACTACGCAATTTGGGTATGACAATTCACAACTCAACTCAACTCAACTTTATTTGTATAGCACTTTAACAACAAGGATGTCCCAAAGTGCTTCACATAAATAATACAATAATATAGTAATCTAATAAAATAAAAAAAATAAAAACAAAATAATAATAATAATAATAATAAAAATTAACCTAACAATTAACCTAATCTGCATGTTTTTGGACTGTGGGAGGAAACTGGAGTACAGTCGAACTCTACACACACACACACACAGACCTGAGGCGGGAATCGGACCCTCGACACTTGAGATAGGATAGTTTAGTTCACTTTTTATTCTGTCTACAAACTAGTGAATGTTATGTCATTATATTTGTATTTTTAAAAGAAATAACCTACAAATAATTGACAGCTGCAAATACAAAATATAAAAAGAGAACATATAAATCTTTAAGCTTCCACAAATAATTGCAATAAATCATAGATTCTCACTGGTTTTACTAACTCATATATACAACTCATACATACTCGATTTGTGTGAAACCAGATAGCGAATCTATTTATAGAGTCCAGAGAGTAAAAGTAGTACTGAGTGTAATGACGTATACCGTCTCTGGGCTGGAGCGCTCTCCTGATCTGCGCATGCGTGGACTGTGTTTACAGCGTGTTGATGTCACCGGGCTCACCAGCGGAAACGAAACGGAAACTTAAGCGTATAGTAATTTGGAATAAATTCCTTTTTTCCAACCAAATATTCAACTTAAAACTCATAATAATTTATTAATATAATTTATATATCTAACTATTAAATTATATGTAGCAACCTAATCTTTCAAATATCTATTAAGCAAGCCTAATTCCGGATGTCTGCTGGACTCCCAAGTTTCTTGCTATTCAAGTTTAGTGTAGAAAAAGCATTTTATTCATCTGATATCGACTTACTATGTCGGATTCCGAGAATCTTGGGGCTGTGTATTTTGGTTTGTGGAGTAGTTCTCATTTCCATCCATTTGCGTTTGGTCCACTCCGGGGTTCGGTCCAGTGTTTCGTGTCTTCCATGTGTCATCGCTTCTATTTGGATTCATAATTTGTTTCTGATTTAAGGTTAAAATAATGAAATAAAACAGGCTTTTCAGATAGTCCTGCGTAAACGATAATAAATCATCAGAGAGAGAGAGAGAGAGAGAGATTAACCAGACAGCTCGCTGGTCTATTTGAGGCGTGTCCTCTGTACTGGTGTGGCAGGTGATGATCCCAGTAGTGATATAAGCCAAACGATCTCAACTATAAGAATTTCATTAAGGTCTGCTATAAAGCTTCCATAATGAGAGTGGACTCAAAGCAGTGGGGCATAATGAGAGAATGTTACACAACGGTGACACAAATCACATGATGGAAGGCGATGAGTTAAAAATCTTCACTAATCATCACTATCATCTTCATCTTCTTCTTTATCATCAGATCTAATATAATTATTAAATTTTTTCCCTTAAGGGTCATCCATCCAAAATTGAGAAGCAATAAAATAAATAAAATCTAACTATTAATAATAGAAAAAGTTTCCATTTGTCCATCTAGAAACTTCAGAGGTCAGTGATGACCATTGTATTTATTCCCATTTTTATGACTGTGGTAGGACCTCCGGTCAACATTCACATGCATATTCACACACTACAGACAATTTGGGAATGCCAATTAGCCTACTTTGCATGTCTTTGGACTGTGGAGAAAACCGGAGTACCTGAACGAAACCCACCGAATACAAAGAGAACATGCAAACTCCATGCTCTTATTCTTCATAATGCATTTCCTGACACTGTATTTGGCTTTAATTTATTTATAAAATAAAATATTAAAAAGTACATCTATCTTATTCATTAGCATATTTTATATGTAAAAATGAAATTAAATCTGTTAAAAGTGTAACAAATTGCATGTAAGTACATTGAAATCAGATATGATAAAAATCACTTGATAAAAGCTGTAACAGGGTTGCATCACTAAATGTATATAACATGCATAGTATATAGATGCCTGAGATGGACTGGGTTGTTTTTTCCCCCAGTCAAGCATATATTCTTTTAAAAAAAAATCATTAAAAAAGGTTTTGTGTCAGAATAATGACCCCAATGACTCAAGTTGTCTTGTCTAGTTATCTATCATTTGTTGCAGCTGTTTTGTCTGGAGTACAGCCAACATCAAGCAGAAATGTCTGCAGACTGGCAGCATTTATGCATTGCATTTACATTACTGTGGAAGTACAGTACTGGGAAGTGCAGTTCCATAATGATATCATATATTAGAGACAGGGACCTGTCAAGAAGGCCTTCTGAAAAGATAATTAACTAATTACATCAGTCATGTACTTATTGCATTTACACTGGGCTTCTGTTCAATTAAGTCTGAGCCTTGTTTTACTTACTGTGCTCCAACTGCTTGTATTTTACTGAACTGCCAGAAACTGTCTACTTGAAGCACACTTATCAAGAATTTTCACTCAAACAATTAGCAGAACCTACTCACTTCCTGTTACACAATCACAGTTAGAGGAACTTAATCTCTAAATCTCTACATAATGTGTATGTAAAATCCCTTTAGTCATGGTAGCTACCAGGAATAAACACTGTTGCAGTAGTTAATGAAATGAAGATAGAACAGATTTGTGAAACTGTTATTGTTATAATTTTTTTGTTTTAGTCCCACTTTATTATACCATATATTTATATATACCATATTATATTACAGTTTAAAAGATGAACAGATAGGTTTAAGTAACAAAATATGTTAAATTAAAATGGAAACTATATCTAAATAAAACACTTTGAACAAATAAAAAAGACAAAAATACTTGCTTGAAACTCTTGAAAAAACAATGTTCCATAAGCTATTAATCTCAGTAAATATTAAGTAGATTAATACAGAAAACTAGATAAAAACAGGTTAGTTAAAGCCAGTGCGTGAAGCAGTTTTACTGCAATGTACAGTTTAATAATGTTAATATGTCTACAAATGATTATGCATCCGTCTAGGAACCTCTGTACTCCAAATAATCACCATTACCAATGTTGATTACCATTGTATTTATTCACATTTTACAACTGTCAACATTAACACACATTCACACATTTTGGAACGCCAATTAGAACAAGCAAACTCCACAAACACAGACCCTGAGGCAGGAATTCAATCTGTATCCTGGAGGTGCAAGGTGACAGTGCTAACAATTAAGCCACCATGCTCAACCAAGAACACAGTACTTATATCGGGGTTTCTCAAAGAGCTGCATGGCGAGTCAATCTAGGAAACTCACTCATCGTCCATATTGCTTTGTCCTGTACACAGATGTCTGGAGCCTATCTCAGGAGACCTAGCGCACGATGCGGGGTACACGCATATACACGATCATGCGCTCATTCACACACTAGGGGTAATTTGGGAATGGCATTTAGTCTCATCTGCATGTCTTTGAATTGTGGGAGGAAACCAGAGTACCCGGAGGAAACCCACCAAGCATGGGGAGAACATGCACACTCCATGCACACAGATTCGAGGTGGGAATCGAACCTGGAACTTGAAGGTGCAAGGCGACAGTACTAACCACTAAGCCACCGTGCTGCCTTCTAGGAAGAGTCAATCTAGGAAAATAAATTGGAAATGCAATAATAAAGTGTAATAAAGTTTATACTAGCTACTTTGAAATAAAAACGTGTTATATATATCAATACAATTAGTGAATACTTCACACCATTAGTTTTGTAGTCTATTTGAAGATCGTTACGGGTAAACGTTAATAATTTCACAATTTGATATGGTCGTCATGGCAACGATTGTTCAGCTTTCACTTCTTGTCCTGCAGGCTGGGAATGGCGAGACTTCTGCGTTTCTGCACTAACTTGGAGCGTATTTTGAATCTTTCTGACACTCAAACACCGGCCATTAGTTCTGAATGTATTGTTTCTCAGACGTTGCTTATAGATTTACGTTGCTTGTAAGTTATAAGCAAGCGTTTTGGCCTTGAATAGAAATCAGATTCGGACCTTTGGGTATTAGGTTTGAGAGCCCCTGACTTAAACAGTACGTCAGAATCACACGGTTATCTGGCGCGCGGCTTTGCGCGTGTGTTTTGTCCTAACTTGCGACCCGTAGATTTTCCTCAGCGCATGAAACATGGCGAGTACAGGCGGTCGGTTAGCGACGGATAGTGACCTTCTAAGATACGCCGAATATACAGCTACATCTAACCAGCGGAGTGAGACGGAAATTGACAAACGCTTTGTGAGTAAACTCCTCTGACTGGCTTTTAGGGCTTGTATTCATTTTTAACATGTGTAGCAGGTTAGCCAGACACCCAGCTGTTATGTGACTTTGGTTAGCTAGCTAACATTACCTTCATATGCGGTAGAGGTAACCTGTTAGCTGTTTAGTTTTTCTTTTATTCTTCGTTTAACTTGATTCGTTTACATTTAATTGGTTTATTCGTATATTCTCAAGTAGGGATAAATAAGGTCCACTGTGTATCAGTTTTAATCTACTGTCAGTACCGAGTAACTTAGCTCTTAAAGTGTAAAGCTGGTGAATTATGACCGCATTATGAGCACAACATGGTAAAATCCAGGAAAATGTGTTGGTTTGTTATTTACAGGGCAGCACATTGATCGCAGTCGGGCTTGGTGTCGCAGCAGCAGGGTTTGCAGGTAAGATAAACCGATAAAGTGATTAAATGTTCAGAAATACGTTCAGCGTCATGACACAGCATATGTGTTCATCTGTCATATTTACAAACACGTGCAGTAGCACAGCACAGGGTTCAGCTCTTACCCTCTGCACGAAGCACACCTGCATCTGATTTCACCCGGAAGTTAAAAAGGGCAAAACAAAGTTAGAGCTGGAAACAATAGACACTGACCCTAGCTTTTTTTACTTACTTGTTTTTCTTTTGTTTTCCTTTGTCTTTGTCACATGTACAGAATCTTTTAATTTCTTGTCTGGCTAGTCTCAGTACTGAAGGAACTTCCGTCAGTCAACATAGGCGTCTACATGAGCATTGAGACATATCTTTAAAAAATTAATTTTAACTCTTAAATTACAGAGTGCAAATGTTTTTTAAATACTGAACATATTTTATAACTTGAAATGCCATTTAAACAGCTTATGTGTTGTGCTTAATGTAAATGACGCTCGTGACTGAGGGCGTTTTCACATTAGGCACGATTGATTTATATTCTGCCCAGGAATGATTGCCCCTAACCCTCCCTGCTGGCCAGCATTCACATTACAGAACTTTTGCATACTTTTGCATGCTTCAGGTAGCATTATGCACCTACTTGGTTTGTGTGCCGCCATCAAGCACAAGGGAAGAAGAGAACAAGGAAGCAACCCTTTGTGCTACGCTTAATATTATTGATATTTTGGAAGTAATGTCAAGAGCAACGTCTCATGTGCGTGTGTAATCTAGGAAGGTGAAGGCTAACATTTGCTGCCTCTGAGACACATGAAGACAGCCAACCACATCTTTTTTAACCTGTTTCTCATAATGCACTGTGAGGTGTCATATCACACTAAAAGACAAGCGCTGTTCACCCACTTCTGGGTCATCGACCCTCATTATTTTCTGTAGCTATCCTCCAAGTGGTAAAGTGCTCGCCCTGTCATCCGGAGATCGCTAGTTCGATTCCCTGGTGATGCATAGCAGTAGAAGTGGAGAGCACTGTCTTTAGAGTGAGTGTGTTTCGCTGCCCACAATGGATGTGACTAAATTGGAAAAGTCCAAAATAAAAATAATAATATATTGTAAATGCTAGTAATGTGAAAATATTAAATAGTACATGGTACGCACTGTTTGGTATTATGTTTTGCAAGTTAGTGTAGGCAGACTGAAATGTGGCACTGCAATACATTTGTACATGTGTAATATAAAATGTTAAACCCATTTTAAATGTTTAACAGTAAGAGTTAAGTCCTCAGAAGATCTTCATGAAGATTAACAATGTCAAGGCTGCCATTAGCACAAAAAACCCCAAAGCTTTCTCTGCATAAAATGAATGACTTGTTGTCTTTGTACTCTTTTAACAGCCTAAGTGTGGGTAATTAATAATCCCAACTAAGGCATTTACTTTAGTCTTTACTTGAAGGTGCATCTGCCCACCTCGCTACCTTCATATAATAGGTAATGATTCTTAATAGGCTCAATATCTAACCAAGATTGTATGAGGTCATAATGGAACAGCACTTGTGGTTGCTTTAAGGAAGTTACCTAATTCCTCTTTCAGTACAACTCTCCTGCCAAAATTCTCTTTCCAAGCAGTGTGTGGTTTGTTAAGCGGAAAGGATTTGGCTCAGAGAGGAGTGAGCCTTTTAGAAATTGAAAGTAAAATAACTTTGCCCACTTAACAATATCTTTCAGCATGTCATAAAATATTTTACAATTGTCCACAGTAAATTAGGAAAAGTTAGGAAAAACAAATACTGTAAAAGGGCTTTATTTTAATATCATCTTTCATATGTTTGTGACCTCACAACTGGTTAAATTTACATACATGCAGTACCAGTCAAATGTTTGGACATAAGTTTGGATTTATTTTCTACATTTTAAATCCAGCAACTGGATTTTTTGAAATACCACATATGGCATAAGGTAATTTAGTAACAACAATAGGGCTGCAACTAACGATTATTTTAATAATCGATTAATCTGTCAAAAATTTTTTTTTAAGAAAACAAGAAAAGCATTCATTTCCAACCCTTTATTCAAAAACAGAACTAAAATCTTTAGAAAGTGCAAAAACATGTTACTCCTTGAGCTGTTATATTAATAATAATAAAATAAAATAAAATAAAAATGGACTAACCCAAAAACATATACATGTATGCTTTACATCTGCCAAATATATACCGCGGAACCTGGGATTACGAGCATAATTTCTTCTGGAAGCGGCTCGTATTCCAAAACACTCGTAAACCAAATTTAATTTTTAAAAACACAAATGGAATCACAGCTGTAAAGTAAAAATAAAACAAATTAACCTGCACTTTACCTTTAAAAAGAATCATGACAGAGCAGTGTTTCTGTGTAGAGCAGAGAGAAAGAGTGTGTGTGTGTGTGTGTCTGTGTGCGCACACACACACGCGCGCACACACACACACAGCATGCAAAGAGCAGGCTGAGCCTTGAGCAGAGAGAGAACATGGATTTTTAACGTCTCTAATGAGACTTGCTTTTGCTTTACACACGCGCTGTACACAC
>JAOVVB010000049.1:14240530-14265751 GCA_028570985.1 Heterobranchus longifilis
AGAAACATTTAAGTGTGACAAACATGCAAAAGAATATGAAATCAGGAAGGGGGCAAATAGTTTTTCACACCACTGTACATCAATGAAAATAAATCATGTGCCTCAATCCCCAGTCCAGCAGTCTACACTACCAGTCAAACATTTGGACACACCTTCTCCTTCAGCACATATGGAATTATGTAGTAAAAAAAAACATGTTAAACAAACCAGAATATGTTTTATATTTTAGATTGTCCAAGGTAACTACATTTAGCTGTTATTACAGCTTGGCACACTCATGGCATTCTCTCATCAGATTCATGAGTTTCACCATTTTCCTGGAAAGGTTTTCAGTTCACAGCCTTGTCAGGAGTTAATTTGTGACATTTCTTGCCTTCTTGATGTGCTTTAGACCATCAGATGTGTTCTTGTACAAAGGAAGGGTGGGTACAGAGTCAATAGCTCTATTAGTGCTACTACAACTACAAATCCAGATTTGTACAATGTAAACCTAAATAAAGAGAAAAGACAGTCTGTCATTACTTTAAGAAATGAAGGTCAGTCAATCCGAAAAAATCACAAGAATTTTGAATATATCCCCAATTGCAGTTGTCTAAACAATTAAATGCTTTGATTAAATTGGCTCTCATAAGGGCCATCCCAGGACCAGGAGCTACCTCTGCTGCAGAGGATAAGTTCAGTGACCAGCCTCAGAAACCACCAATTTTCAGCACCACAGATTACAGCCAACATAAATGCTTCTCTGAGTTCAAGCGGCAGGCATATTTCAACATCCACTTTTCAGAGGAGACTGAATCAAAAAACAGTACTCCAGAAGAACAACAAGCAGAAGAGACTTGCTTTGGCCAAGAAACACAAGGAATGGACATTTAATCAGTGAAAAACATTTAAGATTTTTGAGTATAAACAGCATGTCTTTGTTTGTGAACAGACAGTTCCTGAATGTGTAGTTTCCACTGTGAACCACTGAGGAGGAGGTGTGATGGTGTGGGGATGCTATGCTGGTGACACTGTTTTCCAGCAGGACAATGACCCCAAACACACCTCTATATTATATAAAGTGGAACTGTTATAAGAAATTTTGGAAAAAAGTGAAACGCTGTGAATACTTTCCGGATGCATCGTAAGAGCTACTTGTCCAAGAAGGAGAGTGATGGACTGCTGCATCACATGACCTGGCCGCCACAATCACCCGATCTAAATTCAGTTAAGATGGTTTGGAATGAGTTGGACCACAGAGTGAAGGAAAAGCAGCCAACAAGTACTCAAGAACCCTGGGACCTCCTTCAAGATTGCTGAGAAACCATTCCAGGTGATTACTTCATGGAGCCCACTGAGAGAATGGGAAAAGTGTGCAAAGCTTTTATAAAAGCAAAAGGTGGCTACTTTGAAGAATTGAAAATAGAAAATATATTGAGTTATTTAAAATTTTTGTTGACTACATAATTCCATATTTGTTCTTTATATAAATAAATAAATACACAACGTCACTGCTGAAAAAATATTATTATGATTTTAACGCCGAAATAAAATAGATGTAAAACAGGGGATCAAAATATGAGCTGTGTCCAAATCAAACTGAGACTTTCAAAGAAATTTCTTGTGAATTAAAGCGGAAAAGCCAATTGTCATTTACAGAAGACATCAATCACAGTATGGTGATAAGACTCTTAAAAAGAAGTAAAACGAAGCAGTAAAACATTTGAATGGTGCAAACGTTTTAAAGAAGGCCGTATGCCTGTGAGTGACAATCCCAACCGAGGTGCCGAGGAGCCCACGGCAGTTGTTCCCATGAACAATCGGAGAGAGAATCCCTGGAAAACGACAAATAACTTGTCGCCAACTTGAGGAAGAGACGCATCTGTATGTGTGAACTGTACACAATCATTCATGTACACCACTCGCACATTACAAGAACTTACTAAAATTACTTGAAGTTACTGCCATATTCCCTGTAGAGTCTTGACCTTACTCCGAGCCATTTCCACATGTTTGGGCAATTAATGGAGTTTTTGTTAGACCAGTGTCTCTGGCAGACTGAGAAAACTTTCTCCCTTGATGCTATCCAAACACTGGTGAAACACTGGTATAAGTGCACTAGTGTAGCAGGGAATTATAGAGAGAAATAATAAATGTATTCTGTTATTTTGCTCAACCAAAAGTCCCGGTTTGACTTGAACACTCCACATAAATCAAAATGTTAGCTTTGATTCAAACGTATCTAGTATTAGCATATAGCTCTGTTTATATATATGAAGACAAATGTTATGTTCATGTTTTTGACTTTTATTATATATCATAGACTGAAATATGAAACATATGTTGCTATCTCAAAAATGCGAACTTAAAGTGTGAATATGAATTAATTTTCCCTGTCAGAAGATAGTCATGGTACGTAATTTCCCTATTACTTAAATACATTTTCACATCATTGTAGAAAAGATCACCTGCCAGTACTTTAAATGTCATGAATTGTTCCCATTTACAGATGCCAACAAACACATTCTTTATTATAAAAGAAAGGAAGAAAGACATTACCTTTGCATCAAGCCTTTGAATGTAGGACCAAAGATACTCAATGTTGGCTCCAAATGGGTGGACATGGAGAAAGGTTGAAATGACTCCTGCACAGACAGACAGAGAGAGACAGAGAGAGAGAGTGGAAGGCTCAATATTGTTATGGCCACATTTGCAAGTAACTGACAGGCTGGTAATAAAAGCAGCCTGCACAATCATAAAACTCCTCGTCAGAACAGAACCAGCATTCACTCCCCTTCTCCCCCCAAACACCCCCTCCCCCTCCCCCAGTTTAGTTGATTACTTCAGAGAGGTCCTCCAAAGGTAACGCAGTGAAGCAGAGGCAGAGAATATAGTGCCTTGCCTGGAGGGTCCCAGGCCAATATTTATTTCCTTGATTTATATAGCGTAACACTGCCAATTACAGAGGAACCTAATTCAATTCCCGTCACAAGCCTTATTTTCACAGAGGCTCACTCTTGAGTGTGGATGGGAGGGGTGGGCTCGATCATCAAGTCTGCTCTGATTTTAAAATGAGAAGGAGAGTAGCTGTGCATGAGCAACTTTGTCACCTTCATGCTGAGTTGCAGTCTTCTGCTCCAGCTTAGATAAAATGTGTTTCTGTATCAAGAAAAGCAAATCTAATGGCAAGCCTGTAATATAAAGTAAGCATATTATCAATGCTTTTTAGAGGAGCAAACCAAGGCTTCCTCTCCAGAATTAACACTCCAGTGCTGCTGACTGATGATTTAAGCCAGTAAATTTAAGCAATTTTGTGTTTCAGTGTTGATCTGTTATGCCCCTTCTTCTGGAATAAGCTGAGCTGCTTTGCCGTTCTGGCTGAAGGACCCTCGGTTATTTGTTCAACCCTAGCTTTTGAATAGTGTTTCCTCACTGATAGCAGGGCAATATGGTGTGTGTGTGTGTGTTTGAGTGTATGCATGCGTGCACATGCATGTGTGTGCAGAATTAATGTTGTATGTGTATCAGACATGCCCATCAGACAAAGGAGTAGCTCCCATGAGTATTTTCGACCTTGGTGCTCTTCAGGATCTTCATTAAAAAGCATAGAAGATAGACAGGAAGCTGTGACACCATCTTCTAACAAATAGTATGTATACAGCTTTCTCTCTCTCTCTCTCTCTCTCTCACACACACACACATACACTCACACACTTACTCAATCTCTCATCCTACTACATGCTTTTAGATGTTAGAGTAAGTATAACACGCTGTGTTCCAGGTCATTCAGCATTCTTCCCAATCCAACCACCAGACAAACCTGAGATATCTTACCAAGCAACAGAGCTTCCTTTTCAGATCTTACAGGACCTCGAGTCAGCCCATCATTGTTGTTCTCTCGATTTTGATAGATTGCTGCAGTGCCATTTACTCCCTGTCCACACAAACACACATGAAAATAAGGTGTAATGTGAGTAAGAGGCAAATCTCAGTGAATGATGTGGCAGAAGCCACATACATGCTGACCAATCTGTACTAAACAAGCATTCGGCTCCTCTTTCAGAGAAATCAATGATTATTGACATTTACCCCATGCTTCTTGCAGATCCTGCTAAACATGGCAGGCCATAAGTCAAATAAATGATAAAGTAATTCACGGATCAGGGTATTACACAATTTGCTTTTTAGACACTGTTTGAGAAGCGCTTACAAATAATGGCAACACTAGACAGGTTTTGTACTATTTTGTATCTATTTTAAATCTAAGCCACATTTCCATTCAGTAAAAGCAAAATGCCATGTATATGCACATTATACAGTATATTCAGGCCTTAAACTTGTATGTTGTTTTGTAAAGGTATTGCCTTTCAATAAAATTCACATTTCTTACATTATCCCTCCCAACACAGGCTGATATATTTTTCAGAGCATTAGAGTCCTCGAGAGAAGATTAGGCTGCTCTTAAGCTGCTCTGTTATGCAAACCATGGTGGGGTGCCACTTCCTAAAGTTGCCCATCTGCTCCATTTGTTCACAGTATTCTATAGATAGACCACCATAAAAACCAAATATATAGCACGAAAAGATGTGAGATGTAAGTAATCCAGACATTGCCTCTGAGATGGTTCTTACATCCTAAACCTAATTATTTATAACAGACATGTCCTGATGGAAAAGCTGTCAGTCACTACCAGTGCATTAATAGCAACAGAAAAAATAGCTGTGCTTGTACATTTAAAATAAGCTACAATCTTTGGAGAGATTAGGCAATATGGAAGAGAAACATGCATAGAAACACAAGTATTCTTTCTTCTCCTTTTTTTTTTCATTAATAAAAACAGCATGTGGCCAGAGATGGTACATTCTAAGGTATACCTTATAGAGGATAAGATTTAAAACTTAAGGAACATAAAAAACCTTGTCCATATTTTAACATTTATTTCAACATTTCCAGTATGCAGTATTTTAATTACAGTACCGACTCTTCTTTACCTTTTCGGGGTTATCACTGGTGTGGTTCGGCCCCTCCACTGTGTTGTTGTCTGCGCTGTTCACAAGCTGTCAGGAGAAAATGTTTTGTTTAGATGTTTTGAAATGTTATAGCTATAAATTATTATACTTACACTAATTAATTAATAAATAAATAATTATAAATAATTATACTAATGTTATACAGTTGAGATGTTGCTTCATAGTCAAAGTATCAGTATATTTACTAATAGGAAAAAGTACTTCAACCAAGTGGTAGAGACGGATAATCAAGTCACGTTCAACACTTTTTTTTCTCAACATGATATACTGCAGTGACTTAAAATGTGCTCTACCAAATGGTTGAGCTGAAAGTTAAACCCTGTGTGACACATTTTCATAGCAAGTACAGTACATGGCTGAGTAAATGTTAAATATTTAATCCCTTTTCAGTGAAGACCCTTTTTACAGTTATGCACATACTGTACATGTTCAGCAGACCACCGCTGATTGTGCCAAGCCCAAAGTTTCTTGTGAACATCAAATTCTTATATGTTATTGAGTTTAAATCATGTCTGTCAATCAATCCTTTTAGGGTTTTGGTTAGGTACAGTGTAAACCACAATCTCCACAGGACCTCTGCTTTATTGATGTTCCCATTATCCCAGTCGAATAACATTCATGCAAACCAATGTCTGCAGTTAGGAAAATTGAGTAAACAAGCATGGATTCTATTCTGTGCTCTAAGGCCAACCACGGTGCTAGCAAAAATAAAAGGATATCATGTTGCACGGTTCAGCAGTGAATAAGAAAAAACATTTGGATCATCTTTCAGGGGCACTTTGTCAGTGAAACAAATGCACTAAATACACTACAGTTTGGTGTCTTTATAGGCAGCACATTTTCCCTCATATGTAGGCCACAGAGCAAAAAAAGGGTTAAGCTGAAAGAATGGGATGTGCACGTGTAACATAGACAGTACATGAATCAGGTTCAGCAGATGTCAAAATTGGAAGAAAAAAAAAAAACGGCCTCTAAGATGTGTCCTGCCTTCGAGGCATTAATGTCACTGCGGCTACAGAATGGCTGTGTGTAGTCACTTGTGAGATAAGACTCCCACTTTGAAACATCTCCCAACAGAATTTTGTTCCAAATATGGGCAACATTAGGACAAAAGATTTAGGAATAATGTAGGGCTCCGTAGTAAATTATCCATATCGAAAAGAGATGTCAAGTTAAACGGTTAATATTGTTTCGAATAATTCTATTCAGGTACCAAAAATACGCTTTAAGGCAGAGGTTCCCACACAAGGGGTTAATGTACAAATGGGGTCATGAGAGAAACTTATGTTTGTTTTATCCATTTATTAAGGAAATTATTTCACAAAAAGGCTCTATAACTACAAAGATGAATTATGTAGGCTAATATTTAGTGCATGCTATTTTAAGCATTTTTCATTATGCTGACACGCTGCACTTGCATAGGAGCTGAGCAATGAAAATGGACAATTTTCTACTTCCGTCTACCCTGGCAAGTTCCTTAAACGCATCGAGTGACGCTGACTCAGTGGAACACCAGAAGTCATGATAACAAACATAAAATTATGCTGAAACATTTATAGAATATGGATTTACTAACATGATCAGAAACAATGAGGAGAAACACAGGAAATTAATAATGTCCATTTATGCAAAAAACATTAAAGCAAGGGGTTCCTTGCTTTAAGACAAATAGCTGAATAATAATAATAATAGCTGAGGCAATAAGGGGTTAAACTAGACTGTTTGTGTTACTTACCTTCTCCCTGAGGCTGAAGATTTCCCCCTCTAGGTAGCGCTGCTCGTCTCGTGCCTGCTCCAGCTCCAGTTCCTTTCCCTTCAGCTCATCTTGGAGCCTCAGTAGTTGCTGTGGAGACAGACAGCATTGTGAAGAATAAATGATAGCAGACGCAAACAAAGTACTTCCCTGCGCAGGTGAAGAATGCTTATAAAACAGATCAACAACAAGGATCTTAATCTGGTGCAGCAAAATTAAGCACTGTACTGCTATATGGTAGAAAAATGCTTTTATACACTGGACCAGACTGATGTGTAGCTGCGGATATGATATCTAAGTCAGTCACTAATAAACAGGCTAACAATATTAACGTATTCTGCAGATTTATGTCTCAGCTTATATTATGTTACTAATGCCTTATAGCTTTATGATTCTGTGTAGTCAAGTCTTAAACTATGAGGCGTGTTTAAGTCAAACCGGGACTTTTGATTGTGGAGAATAAAAGAACAGTTATGAGAGTAAAAGCTACCTTTCTTTTTCTATATAGTTCCCTGCTATACAAATGCACTTGAATAGGTGGAAATGGATTGGAGCGAGGTCAGGACTATACGGCAGATGTGGCAATCACTCCTAACACGCAAAGTGTGTTCATGAATGATTGACTGTACAGCTCCCGCAGACAGAGGCATTTTTTCCGCAAGTTAACAGAAAGTTATCTGTTGATTAACCGTTGAGAGTCTCATCACCGCACTGTGCTTGAAGTCTGCTGTAAATGTCAATCGGTTTCACGCCATTATTCATGAGAAGTTTCATCCCAATTCCTGGTTTGTCTTGAGCACCCCTTGTCTTGGGCATTTTTGCAGAAAATGAAAACTCATGCATGTTGTTTTAGTCAAGACCTTTTATTCTACCATCATCACTCAGCGAAGTTTGGCCCAGGTTAGGTTTCCATCTTTCCGCACCTCAATCCTCGCATAGTCAAAGCGCATAGGTGAGATAGGAATAACAGAGGGGGGCGGGTTATCGGGGGCGGGGCTTGTAGGACGACTTTCACACACACGAACGGATTGGGAATGACTGCTGTCTGGCTCACGGATTACATTTTTGAAAAAATAACTTAATAACTGAGTACTTCAATGGCGGACCTAACGTGTTAGATTTACTCGTTACACCAAAAAAGTAATCCAAGTACTCTAACACTTTACTTTGTAACGTGTTACACCCAACACTGGGGCTAGCTCAGTGGTTAAGGTATTGGACTACAGTATGGTTCGGATGGTCCCGGGTTCAAACCCCAAGTTGCCACTTTTGGGCCCTTGAGCAAGGCCCTCAACTGCTCAGATGTATAATGAGATTTTTAGAAAAATATAAGTCGCTCTGGATAAGGGCATCTGCCAAATGCCTAAATGTAAACGTTGTAGTCAAATTTTTATCTTGCTTTTACAGTCAAAGTTAAGCATGCAGTTTGACAGAAAATTACCAGATCTTTTTATTCAAAGACATCCAGAAATCAAAACTGATCTTCATATTGTGAAATTGTAGTTTCTGTGACATATAATATAAATTATATTTTTTCCATCAATATGCAAGAATTTTATTTACTGGATCTATGCAGAATAAAAATAATATTAGCCACTATCAGGTTATGTTATTGAGCACTAAGTAAAAATGCTGAGCCTTAGTCAGTTCACACAAAGACAAATGCATCCTGACATCTGCTTCATGTGTTTTAGTGAATGAGTTACATGAGCGTGTAGCATTTATTTTTGTGTAAAGAGGCCGGAGAGGACTACTGAGGCATGAGTTATTTGGAGTGTCTGGCAGGCTCAACTACCATCTCCCAGTGCTCTTGCTACCAGGTAAGCCTAACACGTTGTGAAAAGAGGTCAAACATGTCCCACAATATCAGACTGAAATGGAGCTGTGTTTGTAGTGCGCATGTGTCCTTGTGTCTTATACAGAGTACGTAAGAAGTATAATGGACAGCTAGTGTTATTCTCTCTAGACCTGTCAGAACTGCTTTGATTATATGCGTGTGTGTGTGTGTGTGTGAGAGTGTGTGAGAGTGTGTGTGAGACAGTGAGTGGTGGAGGCGAGAATGTGCTACCTGCTGCATGCTGTGCATGGATTGCTGCAGGAAGTTGAGCTGGTGCTCATGACTGTGCTCCTCTTCGGGGTGCTGCATTTTTCCCTGCTCCTTTTTCAGCAGTTCCACCTCATTCCTGTAGGCATCCAGCTGCCAGCGCAGACTGTCATTCTCCTCTCGCAGGCCGTAAGAGTGCACAGCCAGAGCTGCATCAAAAAAGGAAGAAGAAAGAAGACTGCTGTTAGAAGAATACAGAATATGCAAAAAGGCATAAGCTTGTGCTTTGTAATGATTTTAATACAAGTAAAAGAAAATGTCGACTAATAACATTTAAAACCATTTTTGTATAACAACCTGTGTCGATATATGTTTTGTAATAATGACCTTTATGTATCTCTTTTCAAATACTGTTACAGTCATATGTGTCCTAAAAAGGTATCATGGCAAGTTGACAGTTTCTTTTTTCAACATCAGCCATCTGTTTTCTGAATTGCTGTCAGTGGTGCTGTTATCACATTCTTGGCTTCAGGATAGGACTTTTCTTGAAGGTACTCTGAGACAATTGTTGTAAAATGCATTAGCTGCTTAAAAAATACTGCCTTAAGCTGAGCTATTGAAAACAGTCATTTTCCATTCCAACCTAAAAATACTATTTTTGGTTGGACAGTTCATGATATACAGTATGGCTAAGTGCTGAATCTTCAGACAGCTGAACTGTGCAGAAACAGTCCTGCTTAATCTAGCGTTGTAAAGGAAAACATAAGTCTGGATGGTCATTCCATCACAAATAAGTAAATAGACAAATCATTTCCTAAAGATTAAACACCAATCAGCCATCAAACTGGTGACAGTACAATGGACACCCATGCCCGCGTGCACCGAAGGCTAGCCTGTCCAGTCTGACCCTACAGAAAAGCAAGGCACTATACAAGCACCAGAACACCCAGAGCACCACAGCTTGCCATGCATGGGGCAGAGCAGGCAAAGAGCCCAAGGGCACTGACTCGGCTTCTAACTCCTCAGATCCTGGTCTGATCGAGAACCCATAGGATGTGCCAGACAAACAAGTCAGATCATAGAGGCCACACCCTGCAACCCACAGCACCCAAAGGTTCTAGTGCTAGACATCACAGCACAAGCGCAGCGGTGCTGCGAAGCCACATCCCGAGGGACCAGAGCTGACCAGGCAAGTACAGGGAGAACCCAAAACCTAGGTGATTTTAATGTTGATGTTTATAATATTATGGCTGAAGCTCACTAGTAGTGTTATGCAAATCATGAATCATAAATCACTCAAGAAAACATTTGACACAATTTTAATTACCATCTGAAGAACACAGTTTATACCTGAGTTATCCATTCGAGCCTTCTTACAGGGGTTTTCCTCCAAGTCTTCATCTGACATCTCCATTTCTTCCTCTCTTCGGATTCCCATGATCTCCTCACTGTGAGCATTTCTCAGCTCCTAAAATGCCAAAATCATGAACACACCCATTCATCCACCCACACAAACACACAAACCAAACGTGCACAATAGGAGAGATACAGGGAGTAAGAGAGAGACATAAAAACACAATATGTGGCATCTATCCTGTTACATGTTCTTTGCTAGAAAATTAATATTATGTATTTCATATTTTTCTCTTCTGTTTCTTCTAGAGAAAACCCTGCTTTTGATTTACATGCGCCATCAACGCAACTGTACATGTTTATGGTAGCAAAATAGTACGGTTTTCTCAATAGTAGTATCTCTGTCTTTTGCTCCGAATAGACTCTTATTGCAACTCAACTTTGTGATAAAATGATAGACAGTTGCTGACTGATCAAGTCCAACACAGCCTGCTGAGAGAGCTGAGGCTCTGCCATCACACAGCTGTGTGTGATAACAAAAGCTTGGATGCTTCATTTGTCTGGGACTGAAAAGTGTAAAAATCACATTATACAAACTTCCAGGCTCACTGATCCCCTGATAGTCATTATAGGGATCAGCAGTGAGATGGTTTAATGCCAGCAGTGTGAAATCTTGCAGATCAGACACAATAAATATCCTTGGAGCTGTTGTGCCGAAGGTAAAGGGAGCATAAACCGGGTTCTCTATACTGTATGTCTGCACTGGTATAGTCCCACATTGCTTGTTCCTTTATCTTGTTTTGTTTTTTTTAACTATGATAAATGGACACTTTCATGATCTACAGTTATTTTGTTGCTGCTGTGTTTTATTACAAAATGGGAAGTAAGAAAATACATCTTATAGTATGACATACAATTGTGCTTAAACATGTGCTGACTGTCCTGGCCAAGATTTCACAACGGTGACATCAAATCAGATTTTGGCCTATCACTGCAACAAAGTCACCTTCACAAAGTCAGCACCTTACCTCTGTTCAGACTGAGTAACTAAATATGACGTTTCTCTTTAAATTCTGAATTTATAGAAATGAATTAATATAAATAGTGTACTTCGTTTTAGATCATACATGTTTTTTATCCTTCACTGAAAAAATACATCCCTATAGCTTAGTGCAAGTTATACATTTTAAATATGTAATTTGTTAATATATTTCCTCGGTGTATAAGCAAAAAAATGTATATCAGTAAAGAATAAGGACTTGTATTGTTCTTTATGGGTTTGTCAAAGTACTGACTCTAGCTACAAATTTCAAAGCGTGATCAAAGTCCTAGAGTGTAACACCAATATACTTTTCATACTTTAATCTAAAGCTAATACAAATTTAATCAGTAATGAATAATTAATCCAAGAATATAATTAATGCCTATCATTTTAACCCTAGGAGTATCTGTTGCCATGGCAACTTAAGAGCTACGTGATTTTCTTCCTATTACGCACAGACTGTGCTGCAGAGTGAGAGACCAGAATCAGAAATGAAGGATGGTTTATTTGTGTGACCACATAAGCCATAAAGACGCACAAGTCACATCAGCAGCTGGAGCACCAATGTAGCCTGTGGAGTCACTATGACAAGAAGATAGGAGACATACCAACCTCACACTGCTTTCGCCAAATGTCTATGTTCTTGCGTTGTGCTTTTGAGAAATGGTCCCATGCCTTTTGCCGGGTGGCAGCGCTGAATACGGCCGTAATCTGCTCAACTTTGGTGGATAAGGAAGTCAGACAAGACAAGCCATTTATGTAGAGCCACTGCCAGCTAGAGCTACACACCAGAAACCTTCCCAGTGAGGTTGCTGATAGTGTCTGCTCTATTGTACTTACATCTTATGACTTGCTGATTCAAATCCTTAAGGACTGAGGAAGGCAACAGGATACAATGGTCAGAATATAATCCAATGTCTAGTCTTTTTGGTAATGAATTTGGTCAAAGTTATGAAGGAGCTTCATTTAAAATTATGATTTCAATATGCACCGTATGGGTTTCAAATTAGCTTTAAATGTAACAAAGAATGAAATTTTACCTCTTGTAAAATGTTGCCTTTTGATCTGACTAAATTTACATACTTTATTTGAGATATTTTTATCATTAGTGTTGTTTGTTTAAACAGGCCCATGCACAGGTTTAAGTTTAAATGTTGAGGTACAGTGTATGCCAGTGGTTCCTAATTCTTAGAGTCCCTCTGCTTGGATGTTTCATCTACTCAAGTTGAAATAGGTGTTTCAGAGCAGGGGAACAATGGCCAACTGGCAGGTCTCCCATGATTAACATAAGCATTTCACAATAAACACCATCATCACAAATGTAAATGTACATGATGATTTTTTGCAAACTATTTAAAGGCGGTCAAGATTGTGATGTAGGCGTTAATTAAGTGCCACAAAGCTCTTTGAAAGATGAGCCATCCTATATGACAGGGATGGAGCTGATCCAGACTGAGTCACAAGTTTCATGATCACACTCCAGGGCTGCATTTCTGCTATGTGAGCCACCAAATTACAATACAAAAATAAAATTATTACTTGTACCAGCTAACAATGGGAAAAGGGCAGGGGTATAAGATCGATTTGTTGTCTCTCTGTGCATGTGCCTGTGTAACAACCATTACAACATTCAATGCCATTTCATACTACTGTATTACTACAGTATACTAAAATAAAATTTTTATCAATTTGTTTAACTGTGTTCAAACTGGCATGTAGCTGTACCTAGAGACAAGTCAAAATCCAAGCATATTCCAGTCCATCATTACACACCCAATAAGAGTGATGATGTTACTGCTAGAATCTGATTTTGGCCTACCTGTAAGTTAAGTTGAACAGCTCCATCCCTGAAATCACAGGCTCCTCCCACTGAGACTGTACTTACCCTGGGCCATTATGTGGGCTATGGCTAGTGTCCCCTTTGGGGCTTGGTCTGATCTTATTATAAAATAAATATACTTTTTTGTGTGTGCATGTTCGCATACATATACTGTATGTTTTTCCCCCTATACCTGACAGGCTGACATAGTAAATAAGGCTTATAAGAAGAAAGTTTTATGTTATTACATTTTTATCAAAGATGCTAGATGAAGCCATTTACAAAGGTTCATCTGGAAAACTGAGTCAGAAAGCCCACTGATCTGATCAAAGACTGAGCCAGCTTAAGAATCACACATAAGCTTGGACAGAACAAAGGATGTACTGTTGTCATGGAAACACTACATGACCATCTCTACGTAAGCAGTGTGTAGAAGGCCTGTGAGTCTTACATTGGGTGAGAATGGTAAGCAGTGAGTTCTTGAAATGCTCTTTGGCTTGTTCCATCTCCTCTTCATGCTGGGCCTTCTCGTTCATCAGGCGCCGCACGTGGCTGTTGGCTGACTGGATCATGGAGTAGAAGTGATTGGCAGTGCGCCGGTTCACCTCACCCCTTTCTATCCATGTGAACAGTACTGCTATCACCTCACTGAACTTGCCATCATCTGAGGGAAAAGTGAGAGATATTATCTTTGATTTAAATTCCCACATTGCACCTCAGTACAAATAGTTCTATTCACTTTTTTATCATATACATGAAATATATGGTTGTGTATAAATGATTTGTCCTATTTTAATGTTTTAATGAAACCTTTAATCTGGCACATGCATCGTTTAATAATTCAGTGTCTCACTGAAAAAGACTCAAAAAGACTGTCACACTTCATTTAGGCAATATGCTACTATATATTGAAATTTTTACAGCAACTTTGTAATAGTCATTTGTTAATCGACAGTAAACAGTCACCCAGTGTACAAGCTAAGAGCTTTTTCTGAGCAATTTTCTATGTACCTTTGCTTAACTATATTTGATACAGCAGGTGTGTTTCCGATAACAGCATGCAAAGTGCACACAAAAGAGCTAATACTGTGTCATTAAGCAGAATCGCTCAAAAAAATTCAGGCACTGGAAAATGGAGACACATTTTTCTTCTTTTTCTCAGCCTTTGTGTGGAACAAGGTCACTGTGGTGTACACACAGATCCACATTTCCCTCTCAAAATCTCCAAACCTCCCTATAAATCTCTCTCCCTCTCGCAACCTTTTCCCACTCCCTCGCAAATCCCCTTTTCCCTCTCCCAGGCTTAACAATACAGTATCTATTATAACTGAAAAGGCTCTACATCATGGACAAATTGTCTGTATGAACACTGATTATTTATCATTTATTATATATTATTAGGTGTATTTTTAACTAACACAATTTGGTGTGTAAAAAAAATACAATACAGGCAATTCGGTCATTAAAAGCACAGATCTGAAATATAAATAAGGAGCATAATCCAAAGTATAGTGCCTGATGTCAGCTGCCTGAAGTAGTTGGTGTGGAGTCTAGCCTCTCTCAGTGTTCTGTAATCAGACCGTTATAAACAGATGAAAAATAATACAGAAATGGCCAGGATAAGCTTTTCTCAGTCAGCTTAGATAATAAATGATACACTTTCCAGCATGTGTTTTTGACTAGAAAGTGATTTCTCATGGGAGAGATGCATTTCCTCTTACACATGTGTGATAATCTCAGTCTAATCTAACAATGTTAATTATACAGTCACAAGGCCTATTAATATTCCAGGAGTTGATGTGTAATCTGTGTCGGTAAGACTGTAGAGTTCAGTTGCTGAGTGAGTCAGGGTGGATACGCCTTGTAGCCTGCACTCTCATTCATCATTTCAGCTAATTAAGAAAATAGAATTCTCCTGGCCCCAGAGCTAGCATGCCATTTGACAGGAGTAAAAATAGTTCCCTCAGTCAAATGAGACCGCACATTCACTCTCTACCAATCATGATGGCCAACAAAGGATTTGTAAATGTGTAAATCTCAACACGCTCCGTTCTAAATCCCCTAGCATAGCATTTAACATGTTACCAGTTATTCTGATAGTGATATCAGTTTGCCTTGGTATTTTGAATACAAATTACATGAAATTGCATTTAAAGGTATGTATTCCATTATCCTACCATAAGAGAATATTAACCAGAAGCTGCTTTAATATAAATACAAATAACAACAACAAAAAAAGTGCAAGCCTTTACCTGCACCAGCAAAGGCACTGAAAGATCAGGGTAAGTAAGCCTTATCAGAGCCGAGACCCAAAATCAGAGCTGAATAAAAGCTAAATCCACTGAAAACACTGGATTTACATTCCTACGCTGGCTTTCAGTGCTGCCCGCTAACAAAGATGTGGGTTTACTCCACCGAAATACATACAGTATATCGTAAATGGTCTACTGCGGGAATGCACCCTGATGTTTTACAGCTAACACATAAAAAAAATAATAATAAATAAAAATCACGTCCTGTTCACATATAAACGGCAGCAAGACATTATAGCTAATACATATTAGTGTATTACAGAACAACAAAGGCCACACCAAATTTAGAATAAAGACTCATTTAATAGTAGTGTCTTTTCAGTGCCAAGCAGAATACTGAGCTATAACTGGCATACATTTTGTGTGTTTTAGGGCTCATTTAACATACAAGTGCACATGGTGCAGGGAAGCACCACACTGAGAGAATAGGAAATGCACAACTGTGTGCCAAGATTGCTGATAAGGTGGGGGGTTTGCAGCCGAGTTACCATTGGTATAGTGAGAAACCTTGTTTTGAGGTAAAATTAATTTAAAAAATAAATTAAAAAAAGATCTTTTTGAGAAAGAACAATCACTAGCTCAGTGGTGTAAATTGCGCAATGGAAAACAACGTTTAGAAATGGAGGTGCTATAGATTTATCTTGGCTGTCTGTATTATTTGCAGACCTCAAAGCATTTTACACAAATGTTTTTTTCTTTGTGAGTAAAAAAGCTAGCTGAAATATATTTCTGAGGGGTACAAATCAACATGCCATGATTTATCCCATGATTTCGGTTGCATCCACTACATGTTTATCGTAGCAAAACATTCTGGATTAAAGAAATGGCAATAGTACTCATTTGAGGTCATTACATAATGTGGAATTATATGAATGCCGACTGTGTCAGACAAAACCTCAAGATTTTTATCTTTATTTATTAACCCACCTGACACAGAGTAAATGAACAAACAACACTAGTGGGTCCTAGTAAATCACTGTTTGTGACTTCAGCCCACACCATCAAATAAATGACATACTGTACATGAAGATTAATGGTGGAGCTGTAACAAAAAGAACTCTGAGAACTAGCTGGGTGGCATCTGCTTTGGGCTAGACAGCCAATACCCTGACAAAATGTTCATGAGAACAACGAGAAGACAGGCGAAATTGGAGAAAGTAATGGAGAAGGTTAAGTGAGAAAAAGGTGGAGCTGTAGACGTAGGCTTTCACCCAAACATCAGTTACTAGATTTACTTCTTAATTCCATTTATACAGAACTTGAGCTCTTCACTGCAGTGCTCAGATTTGATGCACCAGTCTTCTAGTACATATTTACCAAGGACCACTGTAGCAGAGTTCAGCACAGACGAACACCAGCCCGACACAACAAACAAAAGCTGGTCTTTTTGTGGGGATGCGGCTGTAGAAAGTGGAGGAGACTATTCCAGGGTGAAGTACATGGTGAAATACAAAACAACATACTGACCACCCTAAAGTTTGCAAAAAGATATTTTTTACCCTTATCTGTTTTTCTCTGTAATGATGGTATATTTCCGGATAAAAAGCAACCGTGGATTACATACAACATTTTCATTAGAAAGACACACCTTTCAGTTTTTCTGCAAGTAGTGCTGCCTCGTGTTCTGAGTAGTGCATAACAGGAGGGGGAGAAGGAGGTCGCAAGCGGTCTTCCTGGATTTTGCGCCGATGACGTTCTTCTCGTGCCAGTAACCTCTGTTTGCATTCCCACTCATACAAGTCATCTCTTGCCTGAGCAAAGTCCACATGTATACGACCTGAATCCTTTTTATCTGTGCTGGAACCAATGCGCATTCTGTAGCCTAAGACAGAAAATACTGCCATTACAAATCAGCAGTGATATAAGGTATTAAATGTATCGAATGAAATTGTATCATTAATGACAAATTCAACATTATTTTTATTTATTTATTTTTTTTGTGGGAGGGGGTGGGGGCAGGTCTACCAGAACAGCATCAGTGCATGTATGGTTTAGGTACAGTATAGCCTGTACAAGTTTAAATTGGTGTTTTGCTTGTGGTCATTTAAAGTGCTGTCTATCCCATCACCCAAAAACTACCAGAAGTTTTAATTTGGGTGTAAAGTCACAATTTTCTTATTTATTAGTCCATCTAGGCAGATCTTATTCCTCATAGAGAAGGACACTGCCATCCTGAAAGAAAATCTTAGATTAGGACTTAAATATCTTATTGTTAAAGTTAATCAGTCAGAAAATCTGTGCCATGATAATGCCTGTATAGCAGCTTTTTCATTTTAATTTGTATATGAAAATATAGTGTAAGTCAATCTTGTGCAAATTAAAAACAAACACGCACCAGAAAGATAAATGGCCTTGTCCACCATGAACTCTTCACTAAAGCGGATGTGGCAGAAGTTTTTCTTGCTCTTGCGGATAGCAACAATTTCACCACACTGGTCAAACACCTCTCGGATAATTTCTTCACTTGCATTTTCAGGAAGTCCACCAACAAACACTGTTTTACAGCCTGGAGGTCGCTCTCTGGTAGATGGAGGTGGAAGATCTACAGGATACACATAGAGCAAGTCACAATTAACTAATGATTATATCATTTACCCCACTAGTGTCTGATCATCACAGCTTTTTGCTGGGAAATATGAGATTAGCTTATTTGCAGTATACACATAGAACTCTTACTGGGGTTCTGGGGGAAAAGTGTACAGCTCTTGCAGTGGATAATCTCTTTGATGACAGGTAGCTCAGGCTGCACAGGTGGAGGAGGCACCAGACTGATACCTGCCAACATGGGGTTAATGGGTGCAATAATGCCCAAGTTGGGGTCAAAACCTTGGATACAGATGGAATCTGGGGGGGAAATACATCAACATAAAGGGTTAGGAATGTATTCATTTGAGACACCTACTGTATAAGAGAATGGGAAAATAATCTAAAACAAAATCCTAAACCTCATACTAGAGGAGACCAATGTTGCCTTAATGAAAGATAAAACATAGGGCTTAGGTTAAGACTCAAAATAAAACAAAATTCTATTCATTTTGATCCTCTGGGATACATAATAGACTATAAATCTCTAATTTTAATATCTGTACTTTAAGAGATCTCTGCCAAATGCTTGAAAATATGGATTCTCCATTTTGGCCTAAAGCATTTCTAGACAGACACTAAAGGAATGGGTTATTTGCCATTATTATTATCATCATCAACTCTTTTTTTTATAATTTCAAAGAAATTAGATCCAGAGCTGAAGCTTCTTCACAGAAAACAACTGAATGTGATTAGCTAAAAGGTGGAATGTCATCAATGAGAAACTTAGTTTTGTGTGATGCTTTGACAAAATCGACTGGACAGACATACAGACAGACATACAGACAGAAACAGACTGGTTTCAGGCCCTACAATGTATGAAACGTAAAGATATCACTGAACTCCAAGCAATGATTATTATTGATTGACAGCTTGCCAGGGCGAATTGTAGAGATCTTGAAAAGGAAGGGTTAATACTGCAAATATTGACTATTTGCAAGTAATTTGTAAAGTATTTGTCAATAAAAGACTTTAACACTTATGAAATGCGTGCACTTATACTTCAGTACTGTATATGTACTGTATATCTGTATATTTGTATATCTAAAAACTACTGTATATCTGTATATTTGTATATTTGTATATCTAAAAACACTGAAGCAGTAGACTTCTGTGAAAACATAAAACTGCACTGCAACTTGTAAGGGAGAACAAATATTTACAAAACTAATAACACAAACAATAATTCAACATATTTTAAAAAGATCTCAAGCAGATTCCAAATTTCATTTGAAATCAGTACATCTATGAACTACAATGACCCTGCTGGCTACAGAACAAGCAATGTTACATTTGAGCCCCCAAGGTGTGTCATGGATAGTTCTTGTGTGACACATTACCTATAGCCATCAGGTGCTAAAGAGGTCTCATGTAAACTGATACTTGTAGTAACACTTTGCCCATGTTTGATTTTAATAACTGACCACTTTTATGGCAGAAACAAATATAGTGATTTTTAATATCCAGTCCTGCATGATTAATTATAGAACCCAAATAACGAAACTCTCAAATATAGTTCAAATGTAAGCCATTCCAAATTATACTATTTCCATAAATATGCATGATCCGTGGAATCTGCTCATGCATTTAAATCTTGCCTAATTTGCCTCAATCTACCATGGCTCCTTGGGATGATATTAGTTCCAATACGTGGCTAACTCAGCACTGACTCTTTTGTACGAGATATTATTGTAAATGCAGTCACAGCCCTAAACTGTATGAAAAGCTAATTATAGAGTCTTTCACTCACTCCTTTGCTATACATTGCAGAGACATTTCCAAGCAATGCTACATTCCTCATGCATATATTGTCACCTTTAGGATAAAAATGTGCCGTTGATAAAAATGTCTGTGGTTCATTTAAATAGCTTGAATTTCTTGAATTTCGTCTTCCTTTAAGCCAATTAACCACAACATCATTTTTCTTTTTTTCTGTGTAAGGGTGCCAATAATTACTGTATTAAGCTCAAGAATCATTTTACAATTACCAAAGCCTGTAAGTGATTGATTGCATTAGCAGTTTACAATTCCTTACTTCATATTCACGGTAGTTGCCAAAGAACGGGTACTAACACCATTCCAAATGATTCTAAGTATAAGCTGGAACCTGGAACAGCTTATACAGACCTTAGACAAAGAGGCAGTGTATGCCTCCAGAGCACTCGAGGGTACCAGCCTTTCCATGGCTGCAACAAATGGGTCCTCAATGAAAAAAATAAAGCTCAACAGACTGGAACACAGTTTTACATAAAATCCAATGTCTAGCATTGCTGCTAAAGGTCACATACTTGGCTTGGGCAGCTGGTGCTAGTGTGGTTTGCAGGGAGAAATATGAGCGATTTGCTTTTGACTCAAGCCATTGTTCCAGTGTGAAAAAGGAATAGGAAAGAGTGAAGAAAAAAATCTATATAAGTGTTAAATCATAGAACTAAGATAGATACCTTACCTGACACCAGCTGCTGCCCGGTTAGGCCCATAGGCACGATGCCTAAGTTATTCATGGCTGTGGCCCAAGCACTGTGGTCTGCCACAGGCACACTGAGGTGGGTTTGCTCTGTACCCAAGCCCCCAATGCCATCTGCTGCTGCAGAGAGAAGGCACAGGGGAGACATTTGAATATTTAAGTTAATACTGAACAGATCCTTACATAACCTTACTTGATGGAAGACAAAGACAAAACCAGTTTGAAAGACATTTCCTCTAAAACACTTCTGCATCCTTCTGATTAATTTCCGTATAGATCACTGTTTAGAACGACTTTGCAAATGTCCCTTTCGTGACCTCTGGCTGGCATCTCTTGGGGTTTTGGAAAACAATTATATCAGGTTTCATATATCAAGTCAAGTTTTAATACTTAGGTTTTGTAAATGTTTATTACAGCACTATATATACTGTACTGTTATCAAACTAAACAGTTAGAGACCTGAATGAATCCAAGTCTAATGATGAGGCTTAAACCAAAGCCCTGCTGTAGCATTAGAAGAATACTGAATCAATGTGCTTAAAGGCAAGGTTTCAGCAGAAGAGGAAATGAGATGGTTATTTACCACTGGCCATTGCAGCTCTGATGTTTATCTGATTCTGTCTGCCACTGTTGTCCCCAAAGCTCCTCCAGGCTAGCTGCCCAGGGCAGAGAGTAAAACTCAAGGGCTCATCACAGCAAATGTGCAAACCTATAACAAAAACCACAGAATGGTTCTCAGAAAAAATATCAAGACTTATTGGAACTTTATTATTTGCGTGATATCAATTCATATTATCTAATCAGTATTGATTAATCATACTATCAAAACATATATACAGTACAGTACTGTACATACTGTACATATACATTATAAGTATATCTTAAGTATTGTGACACTGAAATAAAAATGTAATAGAACAATCCTAATCCCAATCATTACTATTCATTCTGACATTAGTTATAATAATAATAATAATAAAAATAATAAACATCTTGTATTTTTTGTTGCTACAACTAAACAACAACTATCCCCCCCTTTCACCTTTCTTTTGTAATGAAGACTATAAAGCACTTTTGTAGAATGTCTGGATAATGCCATAACTGTTAATGCAATTGTAGTTGACATCAGACATCACCTTAGCTGGAAGTCATTGTAGGTGTCCACTGATGTATCACTAACAGGTTAAGAGAATCAGGGGTTGGTTGTAGGTGGATGATGGAGATGATCAGATTGTTCTTTGTTTAGTTTGTTGTCCCTTGAATCAGAATTCCTAATGTTTAAAAGATTATAATTATTATTGTTATTTGATTCTACTCTTACTGCATGGTAAGCAAAACTGACTGTGATTCAGTGTGTTAGAATGCACAACCAATACTCCTCAAGTACATGTGGCTCTCCAGAGCCAGTCCTCCTATCAGTGCGCCCTCCATAAATGACTTCCATCTGGCTCTAGGCCATCAATCTGACACACGTCATCCTGCAATCCATCAGAGGTCCAGTGGGGTTGTTTGTGCATGTGTGTGTGTGCGTGTGTGTGTGTGTGTGTGTGTGTGTGTGTGTGTGTGTGTGTAAAAAGCTGACCACACCATTCCCAACCCCCCATGTTGTCTCCAGATAGCAGCTGCAGTTTGCTCTCCTCTTCCTCTTCCACCTTTCTCCAATAAGCTCTAAGTGCACCCTAGCTCCATCTGCATGCATTATATCATCTAGCAAATCAATGTCTCCATGAAACAGAATTATGCTGCTTAATATGTGTGAGGGGGATGGATCCTGGTCACAGAGAAAGCACAATGCTCTTTCCCAACAGAGCTGAGACAGCACGGCTGTCATCAGTATGCAAAACATGCTCCTCTCTGCCACTTTCAAGCTCACTGCGGTAATGATCATTATTCAAATCTAACACACAGAAATCAACTTAGGAGCGCAACACAATTTTCCTTTAATCAAGGCAATCATATCACTACTTTTATATTAAGGGTCCAGACTTAATGAGGAAATGTTTATTCTGCCAGATATATTTCTACTGAAGAAAGACAGAGGTTCAACAAATATCCAAACTTGCTTTAAAACACTTCTTCTTATGAAGTAATAGAGACTAAACCAACATCCTGGCACTTGAATCCCCCTTTACTCCTGCTGTCCTGCCATACATCTTTCCCATCACACACACCATGGACACTAACTCCCCCCAACTAATCTCTTCTCTCTTTCACATACCATGACATATTCACTTCATAACCTGTGTTGCCTTCATTATTCATGAACTTACTTGACACTTTGAATGATTTAGGTGGCATCCTAAGGAGGAAGTAAGGGAAGGGACATGGACAGAAGTCACAAATGTGGCACACAAATGTAAGTTTCCGGCTTGATTCCAAATGCTTTTCAGGATGTTCATTATGAATGAGAAGAAAAGCGAATAAATCAAAGTGATCTGTGTAAATATAGTTTAATAGCTTTCCACTTCTTTTCCAGAAATTCCTCCTTCTGAGAGAACAAAGTTCAGTGTACTGCCAACATTGGCGCTTTGCTAAAATGTGTGCCTTGACTCTTTTGATACTCTTTTCTTTTTGAGAAAAGATTTAATCTGTATAAACACAGTCACAGATGAGTTGTCCTCAAACTCAAACGCTCAATTTCAATCAATCATGCTTTGCTGATATAAGTAATTGCTACTGTAATTATTTTGACAAATGATCAGCTTATAGGCGCTGGTTCAGTGTCTCCCAAAGCAATTTCACAAATACACAATGCTATTTTATACACCTACGTATTTAACGATAATGGAAGGTACAAGAATATTATTTCATTTGAGGTTTTCAGGGTAGTGGCTTTGACTAGAATTGGCTAGAACACTTTCTGACGTGTTTGCATAAAAACACAGAAGTAAGGGTCATTACGTCCTTTAAAAAGTACAGTGTATGGTGATTGTCATGTTGTTTGCAAACACTTGGTAGTCAGAACTTTATGAAAAAATAAAAAAGCCAATGGAAGAATCTATTATAGTTAAAAAATCATAACTGGGATGGTTTTTTGGAGCACTGCTGTCACACATGTATACATTTATAATTAAATGTAATGTTCTTGTTATAACTTACCCTAAAACACCTACAAACAACTAGTTCCTCACCAGCCTCTTCTTTTTTTCTCCCTATTGAAGTTAAAAGACAAAAAAAAGAAAAAGCAGTTTGTCATGTTACTGTGAAGTGTTAAAAAGTAAATGCTCAATAAATGTTTTTTCATTAAAAAAAAAACGTAACTATATCAAAATATTATTAATTCATGTGCAGCGTCCACCAGAAACAGTAATGTAGTAGAGCAGTATAACATAACCTGTGATTTGCCTTGCAGCCAGCCAGCGCTATTGTCAGAGCTGCTGTTGTAGAAATTTAATCAATAATTTCTGGCCAAGCGGAATGGAGAATTCAGTGGCACTGTGGTATAACAAAAAGTAATCTATAACGCATCACAGCAGCTCGAATCAGATAGTCATTTTGCATCTCAATATAACATCGGGCATAAGTATTGAAGTATTTGAAGTGAAGTATTTAATGCATATGTGGATGACTCTTTTAAATGACAGCTCTTAGTTTCAAATCTAGATAAAATCATACGCCATCACATTATGGTAAGCATAATCTACACTGACACAAGTGTTTGAAATTGCACATTTATCAGTCTTATATTTATCTATGGTTTGCCCACAATATGCTTGTTTTCCCCTGCTGTTTCACTGCTGACCGAACATTTGTATCCCATTTCAGGGCAGCCTGGACTCTTTGGGTTGAACAGAGCTTTAAAAAGACCAGCAGGCAAAGAGGAGCATCCTTTTCACTGGAAAAGGGGTCGTGACCACAATATCACTCACTGCTGAGAGCAAATTGCACCTAATAATGCCTTTAGAAAGGCACCATTAAACTCATGTCTCCTCATGACGAGAAACCTCCTATGGTGGAGAATGAGAAGCGCTATGCCAAGATTCATTTAAGTCCTGTTGCCATAAGTCATTATAAATGTTCAAAGATTATCTTTGGGGAAAAAGAACCCTATGAGAAGGTTTTGTTAGCTTGGGTGTTTTTAAAAGCTGGTCGTTAATGAGAGACGAAAGGATGACATTCAGCTGTTCTGCCTCCATTTTTATAGCCATGATTTAAGATCTATGTCTGAAATATGCTTGAGTTACAGCTGGTGGCTGCATATGTGGTCACACAGAACAAAGAGAGGTAACACTACTGCCATGTTCTGTGAACACAGATGTAAGAGAAGGATGACTGCAGAGAGATGCAAAGTGTGCTCAGTATTCACTAAGGCCTTACAAAACCAGCCAGCTGGGGACAATGCCTGCATCAATAAGCAGAACATGCAGAACAAGCACCAGTGCCCACATGCACCGTCGCAAAAGCACCATATTACAAAGCTGATGTAATAGTGTCAGATAATAATGCAAATATCTGAAAAGCATTTATTAAGTGATGAGTGAGACACACCTATCTCTTTCAGTTTCTTTTTTTCTAAAGCCTCCCTCCTCTAAAATGCCTTTGATATGAAATGCACACCACCTAATCCTATTAGTGAGTTTAATAATCTGTGCAATCCCCCTTTGTATTACAATAATAATATTCCTGTTGGAATACATACAGTGTTATTATGTGAAGCTTTTCTCTGACTGTCATTATGGATACATTTAGTTGTGGTTTTTGACCATGTAATCAAACAGCAAAACAGTGCCTGCAGGATGCCAGTTTATGGAACATGCTTTTTATGACACAACCCCCCCCCCCCACCCCCCATGAGTATAAAATATTATATGATTATAATATTTATAATAATAGTTGTTACAT
>JAOVVB010000049.1:14275728-14294526 GCA_028570985.1 Heterobranchus longifilis
TTTAAGTGTGACAAACATGCAAAAGAATAAGAAATCAGGAAGGGGGCAAATAGTTTTTCACACCACTGTATATATTTAGTGCATAGTGAAAGTAGGGCCTCTGGCAGGACTATCTATTAAAGCATAATTAAAAGGGAGCGCCTGAAGGAAACACAGGCATGAGGACCCCCTGGGATGTAAAGCAATCAAAAACATCAACAAACCTGAGAGATCAATGAGAGTGGGGAAGACGGCATCTAAACATACCAGTTCACCATAATACTCTACATCAATTAGTCCCCCAGCGCTGCTCCTTTACATAAGGCATATCTATTAACAGAAATAGATAAATAAATAGGTTTTTAGCCTAGACTTAAACTCTGAGAGTCATCCTTGGTCTTTTCGAGTAGCTGTTCTGCGTACTGCAGCCTGTTGAAGAGATCAGCGTAGTTTGCCTGGCCTTGTTCCCTTTCATGCGTAGTAATTGCCAGGGTTTCTTGCAGGGTTTCTTGGTGATTTCTACTTTGTTTTGCTCTACTTCGTGCAGACACAGGACCAGCTGGATGACAATTTAAACTTAAAATCCCCTATGCATCGCTCCTGAGGTTCCAGCTACAGCTGCTTAATTGCTAGTTGTGCTAGTTGTCAGCTCCTGTTGGATATAGGCGGCATGCCTGTCGCTCAGCTTGAGGGCGATGCTGAGTGTGTGATGTAAGGAGCTGGTTATCTTGACTAGTTCTTTGGGACTGCAGCACTGACTTGAGTCTTGTCTCATAGAGCTCGTTAAATTGTCATCCAGCTGGTCCTGTGTCTGGTGCTTTAGAGAAGAAGAAACAAAACAGGAAAAAAACACAGCAAACAGATGTGTAAGTGTGGGCTGCTGCTGAGTGTGGTTCTCTGTAACTGTGGTCTTCTGGTGGTCGCGCTATTAACTGGGAGTCTCTGTGGGAAGAGCTAGTGAAGACACAGTTAGCACAGCTAGAGGAGAGAGGCAGAAAAGAACAACACAGAGCAAGGGATAGAGTACTAATGGTAAGCTTCCACTTTCCTGTAAGCGAATGTTTTCTCCTAATGTTAGGACACTTAACAGGTTTGACAAAGTGGTGTGCTATTTCCTCAATACATCTACTGTAGGTGTTTGGTTTTGCTGTTTTAAGGGAAAAACAACTGACCTAAGTATTGAGAAAAGCCTAAATTCCCTTTGGGGTTTCACCAACTGGATGGACTAATACACTTATTCACTAGGCTCGGTGATGAGTTGGGTTGATTCAATCGGAGCTCAGTGGTAGGGTCCATCGTCTGAGCTCACCAGATGAGCTCCTGTAAGGTCTTACCAAACACTCTGTCCCCACCGTATTGCACTGATTCTCTCAAGCAGCCTGCAGCTTTTAGCACAACTGTGCAAGTTTTGGGAGAGGCATGTTAACGACTTACTGGCCTGATAAGTGAATGGGCTAAACCTTGGGGCTACCACATGGTTCCTCCTTTTCATGCATACATTTAACCTGTGGTTTGGTCTGTCACGTGGGAGGCCATCTCGGTGGAGTTTTAGTAATTTAGGTAAAGTGTATTAACATAAGTCTGGTTCATATGACTTTAGACGATTTTATGTACATTAACGTTCATTGAATATACAGAGCTTTCATTTGATACCAAACATCCCATGTCTTGCATACCCATTCATACCTTTATCTGTAGCAAGGGTTATACCTGTTAATTACCCTTCCTAAGTATAGGATAAAAATGTTAAAAGACATTAAACATCCTATGTGAGTACATACATATAATTTTATATTTGGCATACTGGCATACTTTAATTGATTAGCATTCTACGTGTCCCTGAAGCATTGCATGTTTTCTGTTCTGGGGCCCAGCAGGAAACGCATTCTGGGGCGTCAGCAACTGCCAGGGGGTTGTGAAACTTCCCTATTCAAGGGATTTGTGCTAATCTACACCGTTTGAGTGAAGATGTGAAACTGCTTCTTTTTTGTGCCAGGAAGTTGCTTTGCAGATTTACGTCATCTGAGTTGGAGACGTGTAACCGTTTCTTTCCTTAGTTGCTGGTCTCTTCCTCGTTCAGCGGCTCCCTTTGAGGTGGCCCGCTAGTCCCCACAGTCACCAGCATCAATACCTACACAAACTCTGTTCTGCTTCATATTAACAGGAGTGTGGATTGGGTGACCATACAAAGAAGCATCATAGCATTCCTCAATCAGAAGCTCTGGATGAACCGAGAGGTCACCTTCTGCTCAAAGAACACATCTGAGGAAGGGAATCTGCAAAGCCAAATATAATTACAAACAATGGATTGAGGAGCACTTCAACTCTGCTGACCATCAGTCCATCAATGACTTGAAACCACCAAATGGGGTAGCCCCCAACCAGCTTTGCTTCACTTCCAGACGAGCTCAACCTCTTTTACCCTCGTTTTGAGAAAGGGTAAATGCAAGGAAATCACCTGGCCCTGACAGCATCCCCAGCCGAGTATTCAGAACATGCATGGGGCAGCTGGCTGAGTTTTTCATGGACATCTTTAACCTGTCCTTGGCCCAGTCTACCACCCCAACATGCTTTAAGTCTGCAACCGTTGGATACCATCTGCATACCATCAAAGTAAATGTATTAGCTATCAAAATAAAATTTGTTGACTGAACCGAGAAAACATTGACCACAGAAGGCACACAAACTTGCATAGATTACACTGGTTCTGTATTGTGAAATATTGTGGAAAGCATCTGATTTAAATTCAAGAAATCTATAAGTTGTTGTTGGTGCTAAATACTCACAAAGTGTATGTAAACGTTTGACCATCAGACATACATTAGATTAATTTAATCTTTTACTTAATATCTTTTACCTTTTATTTTATGATCTCTTTTATGATCTCTTATGGAAATAAAAAGTACTGTAAATGTATGATATGTGAAAAATTATGAAAGAATGAAACACTGAAGGAGTGAAAAATGTGATTCTTTTATGTGTATAAAAAAACTAGCTATGACTCTAGGCTAGTTTTGGCTAGCTCAAAAAAAAAATTAAAGGTTGACCTTATGCCCTCGTCCGACTGTTTGCCATTAAGAACTGACCGGGAAGGCCTGGGACACTGAGACCGGCTCCAAATTATATGGCGGAAGTTGAACAACAATGGCACAACTTTAAAGAGATGATGGTAACATTTGCTTAAGAAGCGATAGGACAGTGAAGGGGCAGGAATGGATCAATCAGCTGTGTGAAGTCTTCCATGGGCTGTACAGAATTCGTCACCATTAAGACCGGTGTTAGGCAAGGGTGCATTCTGTTACCCGTCCTGTTTTGGGTGACCTTTGACTTCACAGAGCCACCTCACGGTTCTTGTATCCATGGATGATATTGCCCTGCTTGCAGCAGATGATCATCACCTGCAAGACCTCAACATCAAACTGCACCAGGAGGTGGTAAAAGTCAGATTGTGGATCAAAAATCATGCTTTTAGACATGTGGACCAGCGCACCAAATATCAGAATCGATGTGCAAGATCTCAAAGAGGTGGAACAGTTTACATACGTTGGCAGTGGCATTGGAGCCTAGATCATAACACTGCTTCCAGAGGCTTGTACAAAATTATGATGGGTAATTAGTAATGAGCAAGGTCTTGAAATATGAGTACGCATGCGCTTTGTCTGCCGAGCATCACGTGATCACAACTGAGCCAATGGTTCTTCTCTCTCACGTGCGCTGCGGAATTGTGGGTGATCATCTCCCATGCTCAGTCTCAGTGTGCATGCATCAATTGTATAGTCTACATGTGCGTGCACCCTTTACTATAACTTTGTGACCAGTGTGTGTGTGCACGTAAAGCATTTTTTAAATTTATTTTGCGTGTATTATTATTAACTGTATTATTTTTATAACATAATTTATTAATATTATATGAATATTTTTGCCTTGTGGAATGAATCAGGAGTGAATTAAATAAAAAATATGAGTTTCCATTATTTCTTATGGTAAAATTCGCTTTGATATATGAGTGCTTTCATATAGAAGCATGCTTTTGGAACGAATTGTGCTTGCGATCCAAGGTTTAACAAAAACATAGGTTATATATTGTTTTCAGTACCTTATTTCCCTGTAAAGGAATACAGTGAGTCATTGCAAATTACTACAATATGTATTACGACAACAGTATTTGCAGTTTGCACAGACAATACAAATTATTAAAACAATTATTATTAACATAAGCTAGGTTCCTTAGCTTGTTTAGCTTTGAGAAAAAGGTCTTTATTTTGTCATTCACCTGAAGGTTTAATCTGTTACATTAAATCTGTTACATTTGATTACATATTCCATGCTGCGTTACCAATAACTAAAGTTATGACTAAACCCCATCTGTTTATTCACAGCTACAGGACACAAAGTCAACAGATCAGAATACAACACTTATGCATTTCTTGGCTGAGAAATGTGAGGAGATGCACCCAGAAATCCTGAAGTTCCCTGATGAGTTGGAGCATGTGGAGAATGCCAGCAAAGGTAAAAAAAAAAAAAAAAAACTCCTCACAATCACATACAGAATAAGATCATGGCTTACAGCTAATGAAAACCTAAAATTCAGCATCTCAGAAAATTAGAATGTTGTGAAAAAGTTTCATATTGGAAACTCATAGTGTCACACTCCAATCATCTAATTAACTCAAACACCTGCAAAGGGTTTCTGGGCCTTTAAATGGTCTCTCAGTCTGGTTCAGTAGGCTACACAGTCATGGGGAAGCACATTAATGAAATAAATAGGAGGAAAATATGTGGTAGAAAAGGGTACACAAGCAAAAGCCTTAAGATTGTGAAACAAAGCCCATTCAAGAATGGGGGAGATTCACAATGAGTTTAATGCAGCTGCCAGAGTCAGTGATTCAAGAGCCACCACGCACAGACATATCCAGGACATGAACTACAACTGTCGCATTCCTTGTGTGTTCTTACCTCGGCTAAGGACAAAAAGAACTGGGCTGCATTTCCCAAAAGCATCGTAAGCCTAAGAAGTTTATAAAAATGATCGTACGACTGATCTTAATGGTCCACTGCGATTTATCAGGTCCAAGGTCAGCACATTTTCATTTTACTGTGTATTGTCCTAAAACTATTGTTTTGTGGTTAAGAAAAGTGTATTAGACATGCAGCTAAAAAGATACATTTTAAATGTTAAGATAATTATTTTGTGAAAAACTAAAAAATGGGGTTTGGCTAGACTAGATTGACTGTAGGGTTAATTAATGATAATCTTATTGCTAAAATGTTATGTTTTTATTTACTTAAAGTAGACTAAAATACTTAAGGGTTCCTCTGATAATTAACGCTAATTATAACACATGAATGTGCTTTGACTGAAACCATACCATTGTGGCTCTGGCTGTATGTTTAGGGCCATTGTAATGGTGGAAGATGAAACTCCGACCCAAGTCTTAAGTCTTTTTCAGAGACTTTTTCCGGTTTTCTTCTAAGATTGCCCTGTATTTGGCCAAATCCATCTTTCCATCAACTCTTGCCCGCTTCCCTGTTCCTGCTGAAGAAAAGCATCCCCACAACATGATGCTGCCACTACCATGTTTTACCCCCCATAAAACATGGTAGTGGCAGCATCATGTTGTGTGGGGGGACAGTGTGTACAGGGTGATTTGCAGTTTATTTAGGGAAAAAAATTCTCATTTGATCAGAGCCCCTTCTTTCACGTTTTCGCTGTGTCCCCCACATGGCTTTGCAATCTGAAAATAGGATGGCTTTTTTTCTTGCCACTCTTTCATAAAGGTCAGATTTGTGGAGTTCAAGACTAAAAGTTGTTTTGGAGACATATTCTCCCCGTGCTGTGGATGTCAGCGCCTCCAGAGTTACCATGAACCTCTTGGCTGCTTCTCTGATTTGGGCTCTTCTTGCTCGACCTGTCAGTTTAGGGGGACAGCCATGTCTTGGTAGGTTTGCACTTGTGCCACAATCTTTCCATTTTCGGATGATGGATTGAACAGTGCTCTGTGAGATGTTTAAAGCTTGGGATATTTTCACATAACCTAAACCTGCTTTAAACTTCTTCACATCTTTATTCCTGACCTGTCTGGTGTGTTCCTTAGGATTCATGTTCACTAATGTTCTCTAACAAACCTCTTAGGGCTTTACAGAATAGTTGTATTTATACTGAGATTAAATTACACTCAGGTGGACTCTATTTAGTTACTTAGGTGACTTTTAAAGGCAGTTGGTTCCCTTGGATTTTAGTTGAGGGTATCAGAGTAAAGAAGTCTAAATACAAATGCACACAACACTTTTCAGATTTTTATTTGTATTTATTTTTATTTTTTTACCATTCATCATTTCCTTTCCCCTCACAATGTTCACTTTGTGTTGGTTTATCACAATAAAATACATTTACGTTTGTGGTAATGTGACAAAATGTTCAAGGTTCAAAGTTCAAGGGGTATGAATATTTTTGCCAGACCTTTTAAAGTTTTCCACATTTTAAGCTTAACATCTTAAAATGTAGTCAGATCCTTTTTTCCTCACCATTCTGCACACAATAATTCACAATGATAAAGTGAAAACAGGTGTTTGTAGTTTTTTTGGTAATTTATTAAAACATTTAACACTCCATATATATCCAATATACAGTAGTATTCAGACCTTCACTTAGTACTTTGTCAACGCACCTTTGGCAGCAATGACAGCAAATCTTTTTTTGAAGATTCTTCCATTCTCCTTTGCATAATTGTTAAAGTTCAGCCAGGTAGAATAGGCACAGCCATTCAGTGCACAGCCGTATTTTAGGTCTCTCCAGAGATGCTCTTATGGGTTCAGGTCCAGACCCTGGCTGGGCTACTTCAGTCTTTGTCTTGAAGACACTCCTGTGTTATGCTTTGGGTCATGGTCCTGTTGAACTGTAAACCTTCATCCCAGCCTGAGATTCTGAGCACTCTAGAGAATGTTTCAGAATAGCTCTTTAGTTTTTAATCTGCATCAATTTTCTCTCTATGCTAAACAAAACACTTCTCCACAGCATGATGAGGCCAGCACCGCGTTTGAATTTAGGGATGGTTTCATTAAGGTGATGTCCAGTGCCTGATTTCCTGATTACAAATAGTTAAATCTTTGTGGTATCAGACCAGAGGAAATTTTATTTCTCATGGTCCAAGAGTACTTCAGGCTGGTTGTCATGAGCCTTTTAATGAGGAATGGCGTCTGTCTGGCCACCGTACCATATAGACCCAAAGTGCTGCAGTGATGGGTGTTGTTCTTTAAGCCTCTCACATCTCCACAGGGGATAGACCCTTAGGTTATTGGTTACCTCTCTGACCAAGGATCTTCATCTGAAAATACTCAGTTTGATTGGGCGGCCAGACCTGGAAAGACTGTTGGTTGTTTCAAATCTTTTCCATTTGAGAATGATGGAAGTTTATCATGCTCTTGGGTGGTTTCAATGCTCCAGAACGTTTATTATATCCTTCCCCAGATCTGTGTCTTGACACAGTCCTGTCTCATGGGTCTACAGTTTTTCTCAACCTCATAGATTTTTCACTCAAACATGCATAATCTACTGTGAAGACCTTATATAGACAGGTGCGTGCCTTTCCTAATTATGTCCAGTGAAGTCAATTAGGCACAGGTGGACTCCAGTCAAGTTGTAGAAGCATCTCAAGGACCACTTTTAGGAGTAGGATGCACCAAGGGACAGTTGTGTCATAACAAAGGCTCTGAATACTTATGTAAATGGAAAATTTTAATCTGTATTTTTAAATAAATTAATAAAACAGTTGTTGACAGATGACAAAAAAGTATGAATAGTAAGACCTCTGTAGTTCATCTGTGTATTATAGCAAATATATCACCTACGTACTAATAAAAGAATATAACAAAATAAACATTTGAGCAGGTATGTGCACCTATGAGCACTCAGATATTTATCATGCTATCACAGACTATTTTTTCCTGACCGGTGTCTCATCAAATTTTTCTCTTTTTTAGTGTCTGCTCAGGTCCTCAAGGCCAATTTGGACTCAATGGAGCGTCAGATCCAGAGGCTGGAGACTGACATCCAGAACTTCCCCAAGACAGATGACAAACTGGATAAGTTTGTGGAGAAAATGTCCATATCCTTACAATGCTTTTTTCCTATTCTGAACAGTACAATACCTTGCTGGTACAGGGCTGGTTTTCAGATTTAAGATGTGTGGCCAGGGGATGGTTTCTACAAAATAAGTTGAGCTTATCTGTTCAGCATTTAAACAGCCATAGGCCTTCTCTTCAGGACTGAGCTATCAACCCTTAACACTCCCTTACCAGTAATGAGGTGCATATTAAGTTGGTACAGCAGTACTTAACCTACAAATTCAGTTTGCAATGCTAATTTCAATAGTTCAATATAACTTAATAATTTACAAATTGTCAGAATTTAAATCTTTGATTTTTAATCAAAGCATGAGATTAGGTGGTTTGGACTGTAAAGCTGTTTTTTCTTTTTCTCTTTTTACATTGCAGACATTTGTTTCCCAATTCTGGCTGTTTATCATTTTTATTAGTTTATAGAAACCATTAGTCTCTTTTATTCCTTGATTATGAGTATCTTGAAGTATTTTTTTAAAAGGAGTCCTAGAAATGTGCTGAAAATAAAGAACTTAGTTAGAATTTTAACACAAACTGGGTTTTAGCATTGACCACTCTGGCAGAGAGTAATGGAGAGCAACAGATATATCATGACATTATGTCTGGACTTCATAGATCCTTTTAAAAGCCAAGTAGGTACAGGTATAAGAACTGAACTTGATTATGGTAGGTTAACCTGTCTTGCCTAATTTGTCAAAGGCAGCACAGAGAGTACATAGAGACACAAGTGAGCATGCTGATTGGATGATATGAGTTGATATAGAGTTTAGGTACTATTAAAGCATGCCATTTTAACCGTATGTAAGTCCAAAGTCCTACCTTTTTAAAAATTCACATTCATAATGTAACTCATCTAGAGACATTGAACAAAATTAGACGAAGGTCTAATTAGATGTAGGTCTGATCTGAATATGATACTTAAACAGAAAAACACAGTAAATAGGTTGAATAATTTTCTTTGATGTTATGTTAGTTTGAATCAGAATTTAATAATTATGACTTGAAATGTGTGGAATAGTTACAGTAGATGTAACGACAGAGTTTAAGCTGCAATACACATTTAACATAAACCATTGAAATGCTGTAATTTAATTTAATGTGAAGTCATGTGTACATTTTTTTCTTCTTTTGCCTTAATGAGATGCCACACAGTATGCTTATTAGGAAATTGTTTTATATAGAGTGTCAAAAAAGGGGTCCCACTTTATTGAAGAATATAAAACAAACTGAACAGTGGTAATCCAAGCAGAGTTATCAAAACTGCGGTAGACAAAGCAGGAAATGAGCGCCAAACAGAACTGATAGACACTGTAACAGTCAAGAATCATGGGTGCAGAGCGCCCTCCAGGGGTTATCCCTGACACAGAGCATTTTTGCTCCTTTAGAGTCCTGCTTATATGTGATCATATACTGTAGCAGAAATCTATCTATCTATCTATCTATCTATCTATCTATCTATCTATCTATCTATCTATCTATCTATCTGAAATTTTGTTTAATTAAAGATTTTACTAGCAATGTGGCTTAATTAGTTTATATGATTATATCAGAGCAGGGAATTGCATATACATTTATTACCCTTGAAATATTCATCTGCAAATAAATGTTAAAACAGAAGCAAATAAACAGGATCAGAATGTGGTATGCTTCTGCAACCATCATTTTGATGGATATAAAAATATTATATGCCATGCCAATGCCAAACAACCAGGCTTGGACCCTAAAGCTAGAACAGAACAACTTAAAGCACTTGCAGCTAATGTTGATAAACTTGTGTTTGTCATATGTTTGTCACTGAAACTACAAAGTTGGACATGATCATTAGCTCTCCTGTGACCCCTAGCAGGAGTTCTCAACAATGCTCTCCTTGATCTCACTAAATATCTCTTGGATTATGTAGGTCATCGCCAATGTTCTGGCAGCAGAACCAAATTTGATTAGGAAGGCTAGTGTAGTATTGGAGACTCCCCCTGGAAGCTTTAGAGTATGCTGCATAAGCATCTTTAGGTTGGGACTAGTTTTGTTTATAGGTGTCTGTAGTATTGTTCTATCTCTAAACAAACTGCAGACACTAAACATTTCTTCGTCACTTGTTTGGACGCCCTTACAGTAAATTCAATAGTGTTTCAATGACAAGATGATTTGATACGATGATGACTTAGTTTATTCTCAAGAAGAAGGAGAAAGAAAGAAAATATATATTAAACAATTAGTATTGTCATTATCCACACACACAGCTTTAAAAATCAATTGAAACCTTACATCTGCTGGCGTCTTCCACTGTTCCACGAGCTCATTACGCCATTTACTAGGGACGTGATATTTAAACAATCTTTAGTAACAGTCCTTCGCCAGCAGGTGTCACTACATAGACAAATAATGGCTCCTACAACAGGTATGAGCAGACTCGTAAGTCAAAGGCAGAATGTCTAATGTGCCGGGAATGTGCTGTCAACAAACAAGCAAGCATCAAAACCAAAGAGTCGAGAAAGTCTGCAATCTTAATTCGGGGTCGATAGGCAAATCTAAAAGTCAGCAGCAGAGAATCAGAGAGCGCAGAAAGTCTGTAGCGTGCATTTATTTTCACACATCTGACAGCAAGTTAAGGTGTTGGCTTCATGTCTCAGCGCTCTCATCTCATAAAAGTTGTTCTGGACATATTAGTAGGTCATCCCTAGTTCTTGTTCAAAACAAAAAAAAAAGGTCTAAACTGCATGCAGTACCATTTATGAATAGATGATCACAAGATAATGACATCTTGATGTAGGATGTTTTACCTACAAAGGGTATATCGATCACAACAGTCAAAAATTTATGGAGAGAAAGCTACTGATTATGTTGCCTGTTTGGACAGTTCCTACCCCAGTTTGCCTACTATTTGATCATCTCGGGATGGAAAATTGTCTCCTGGGGTTGTTATAAAAAGAGAATTGAGTTTGTTTTTATAATTTATTATATCAGTATTATAATGTTAAAATTAATGTCCAGAGCATTTTTAATGAAAAAGCACAAAATCCCCTATTAAAGAAAACTGCCAGCAAAGCAAGGACAAATTTTATCCAGTACAACCAAAAACAACACAGAATAAGAATATCTGCATATCTAACATGCCACACATCATTAATGCTTTTGGACTTAATCATCAAGATGCATTGAAAATAGAAGAACACCGAACATGTCTCTTGTTGGTGATTGCTAACAAGTGATCTTGGGCTTATAAAGGCTAAATAAAGGCTTGGGTTGGAGTTGGAGATTCAGCAGAGCCCGAAGTTCAGTCTTGTGCATTTTTAAAAATGCATGTTGATTGATCTCTGAACAAGTTATTTACTGTGGATTCCATTCTCATGGTTTTGGATGGAATCCAAAATCTAAGCATTCTCTATGAACAGGAAATTAAATTAGTACAATTTGTGTATGAAAGTAGTTGCACTCTAATGCAGTAAAAGCTACCAGCACTATTACTGAGATTATTACAATACCATGAAAGCAACCATGTTGAACTGTAAAGCACATTTTAATTTTTATACTGGTTTGAACAGTGTTTTACTTTAGAAAATGCAAAACGTAATGACAACGTAGATGAGTTTTATATACTGACTTCTAAAAGGTAAATGGCAAAAGCAGGATCATAAAGTGTTACCTTTATATAGAGTGTTCTTTAAAACACAGATTTTATTGTTATGCTTTTCTAAGCACAATAATTTGGTTTCACTCTTTGTAAAAGTTAAGAAACTGTGTACGTGTTACAGTGTATAGTCTGTATGTGATCATATAAGAATGAGCTGTGTGTAGCCAGTAAGTGGGAAGCGAACATATCTTTGCTTGAAGCTATCATTGCTTAAAAGAACCTGCTTCATATGCTCATGCACATAGACCGATCCTACTTTTGTAGGGGAAAAAATACTCTCATGCTGTCTGTGTTTGAATATATGAGAAATTATTAGTGTACAATGCCACTGCCTTACAACAGAGCCGCTGGTCATGAGGGTGTTGTATGACATTGTTTTCACCCCTTGCATCCGAAATGCTTCAGATGTCTTGTTTTCTAAAATGATCTCTATTTTTTATTAACTAACTTTCCTTACGGTTTCTCCAAATATTCACGTGAACAGTATGAAAAGCTCTCTACTAGGCACAAGAACATGCAGAAGCTCTACGAGAGCTTGGGAAGCTACTTTGCATTTGACCCACACTCCATTAGCATTGAGGATTTCTTTGGGGACCTGGCTAATTTTCGCACCCGCTTCATTGTAAGTTCTTTTTTATTCTGTTTGAAACCTTTAAAGAGGTTAAATTATATTTCTTTCTTGCTATCCCAGCTCTCTCCCATCTCTCTGCCTCTCACACTGTGTTGTATTGCATTTCTCATAATGGTGCAGAACAATACATGAAGGTATGAAAAAGCTGTAATTATGAGCTTATCATAATTGTAATACAAGAGCTTATCATCTAAGGACTGACTGATAACCCACGGTCCATCAACACCTGACAAAGCACTCAATTATCCATCCATACATACAGTACATAAATACCAGAGGTGGAAAGAGTAATAAACTTTTGTACTGAAGTATAAGTACTGTTACTTCAGTAAAATTTTACTGAAGTACAAGTAAAGTTACCATTATAAAAATCTACTCAATAAAAGTAAAAAGTAGTTCCTTATAAAAATTTTTTTTTTTTTTTTTTTTAACAGCGTGGGTGGGTTAAACAGGATCATTCTCCTAGCGAAAAGGGAGCTAAAGACTATCATGTTGGCCTGGGAATCATTCAGGCTAACACTGCTTGAGTCAACACCAAAAAGTGCAATAAATGGGATGGTTGTAATGGTATTTGACATATTTTTGACAAATTATCAAAAATAAAACTCCAAAAATTATATAGCTTTGGGTATGTCCAGAACATATGCAGTAGTGTAGCTGGTTCCTACTTACATCTGTCACATGTGGGATCAAAGTCCTCTCTAATCTTTGCCCTGTTTTACCTTGGACCAGTGAAGCTGGTGAACAATTTTAAATTGAACGACTGCGTGTTTGAGGCAAACTGATGATGAGTAAATTCTATGTATTATCTTTTGCCACAGTTTATCTGAAATTTGTTCTTGTACATCATTTTCCCATTTGCCATTAAGTACATCTAATGTGGCTGAGTTACTTGTGTTTAATATCTTGTATACAGCACTAATCATCTGTTTAGCATTTGGTTTACTGCTATGAACAGAATCTAAGAGGGATGGAGAAGGAGACAAAGGGAAAGAGTCAGATTTACAGGAAATGAAAGTTGTTTAAATGAGCCAAAGATGTTGTCAATGTAAAGATCGTATAATGACACAACACTACACTTAAACCAAACCCCCGAAAGCATTATCCGTATAGGACGGAGCAAACATACAGTGCCCATTCACTGGTGCTATCAAAGATAGATCAGTACGCTTAAAATGACTCCGAAACTGATTCCAAATTTTAACGAAGTGTATAACCAGTGGGTTTGAGGTAAACCAAGATGTGGGCTGTTTTAGTGACAATTTAGCAAACAATAATGATAAAAAAGATATTGATCCCATTGATGCTTCCTCTATTGCTACCCAGACGGGAGGATTGACATCATATTTCGCCCAGAGTAACATTGCCCTCACATTAGCAGCCCAGTAATAATAAAGAAAGTTTGGAAGTTCTATTCATCCTAATTCACGGGGCCTCTGTAGGATACTTTGTTTAATACGTGGTTGTTTTTTATTTCAAATAAAAGAAGTAGAAATCTGACTACTTAAATTATTAAAAAAGGATTTTGTTAAAAAGGTTGGAAGACAGGCGGCACGGTGGTTAGCACTGTCGCCGTGCACCTCCAGGGTCCGGGTTCGGTTCCTGGCCAGGCTCAATTCCAGTCTCCGTGTGCATGGAGTTTGCATGTTCTCCCTGTGCTTGGTGGGTTTCCTCCGGATACTCCGGTTTCCTCCCACAGTCCAAAGATATGCAGGTTGGGCTAATTGGCGTTCCCAAATTGCCCGTAGTGTATGAATGAGTGTGTGGGTGTGTGTATGTGTGTGCCCTGCGATTGATTGGCACCCTGTCCAGGGTGTACCCTGCCTCGTGCCTTAAGCCTCCCGGGATAGGCTCCAGGTCCCTTCAACCCTGAATACAGGATAAAGTAGTCTTTTTTGGTATAGAAGATGAGTGAGTGAGTGAGTAAATATGAATAATTACAGAAACAGATGTGTTTCAACTCTACATGCAAGAAAATAATATTGCCATTTTTTTCCAGACCCAAAGTTGGTGTGTATCAATGGAGAGCGCACAATCATCCACACAGCCCAATCATACAGTAAATATACATTTCATCTACACATTACAGTGTCTTGAGGTCTTGAGGAAGCCTAGCTACAATCAGCAGCAGATACTTGTAACTGTAAATTAAGTAGGAAAAAAGTTTCTTACTTCTCTTGTGCTAGGGGAAGCACTGCATGAGCAAATGACCACATAGCTTATGCAGAATGTAATACCATCTGTTATGCTCATCAATATGGCTCAGTTATTCCAGCAGATCAAATACATTTATATTCATTTTGACTTTAAGGCAGTCCTAACCACAAAAAACTCCCATAGTTAACCCATAGGGAAAAAACCTAGTCTTATTGAAGTCTTTTTTTCCGATTAGTCTTATTAACAAGTGATTTTTTTTATGGCCGCACAGCTGTTTAATCCCAATCCTGTGAGTTTCACATCACACTCCTTGTGTATGGAAATGCTCTTACTTTTACTAATAAAACATTTTTTTGTTGTTTTTTTTCACCATGCAACTTCACCAAGTGATCTCCATTCATGATTTTTTCCGACCACATTTCTTCCACAGAATGACTGCTCAGCAATATCCTTCCTGGTTTTGAGAATGTGTTGAAAGGGTTCTTAACCCAAATCCAGTAACTGCAAATCTCCTTTATTTTTTGATGCAGGCCAATAATTTGACCCTTATGAAATGGTGACTTTTTTGGTCAGACATTGTGTGTGTGTGTGTGTGTGTGTGTGTGTGTACTGCTGGGCATGAAATCATCCACTGAACATTCTTCCACAGCAACAAAGGCACATACATTTCAGGAGGCTGAATAGTAAATGCAATAAAAGAAGGGAAAAAAGATACCTCTGATATATCTTACATGACATATTACCCACATAGATATTCAAACCAGTTCTCCCCCACTTTCTCTCTCTTTTTCTGGTTGCTGAATGTGCTCACAGTGTTTGTGGGACTGTCAGAGCAGTGCTTGATGGTCTGTGGGCTGCTGGAGTTGAATTATGGAATTTGAACTAATAAACAGACTCAGGTCTATAAATCAGTCATAGGACCTTGAAGTAGATGAGCAAGCCCAGTTTTTCAGTCTCTACCCTCAATCCTGCCGCTCCACATCACTGCTGTTATGCCACTCGCCTAAGGATTAAAGGAACAACCTGCAGCATGAGCCTTGAAAAACAAGTCATCAGCTCTTCATCTGGCCATGCAACATCCTCACCATCACTGACTTTGACAGTGCAATGCTTACCTTTTTGTCAGCCATGCACATTTATGTGTTTTTCTACTCTTGGTGTCCCTATCTCTTTCTTTCTCCTCCTATATATCAACAAGATGAGTGGCCTTTGAATGACCATCTCTGGCTTTAATAGCCCCCATAAATCTCAGCAGATTTACCCTGGCTTAATGGAAGAAAAGTCCAATTCATCACCTCCACTACTACAGGCCACAAACACATCAAAATGTAAATTCTAGCTCGATTACTCTACCTCTAAATCTTAATTTTTACCCTGTGCCATGTGTGATTCTTATGTTTTGCTTGTACCTAACTGTAATGGAGAGACAAAAATGCAGATTAGTACAACAGATAAAAAGCCACTGCTAATCTAGTTTTATTGATTTTTCTCTTCAGCACCCGCTGCCGTTATACACCTGGTGCTCTTTTTTTCAAACTTAAAGCCTGTAGAAACAAACTTCATATTTGGGCAAGACTGGTCAAATATTAAGACACTTTCATGGATTCAAATACCTCTATATATCAATTAGGCAAATACAAATGACATGGTCCTGTGGTTAAGTATTCAGCAGATATGAGGTTTCATGTGTCTGATTAATTTATATATAATAACTAATTTAACTCTTACTTAAATAATAAATTAAATAATTCATTTAATATTTGTATATCAATAATTAATTAATGATTAATTTCACCATTTGTATGGTGTAAAAATGCCTCATTAAACATTAATCCAGCCCTGTTGGAATCTATTGTTCCTAGATCATTCCCTCTTCCTTTGTATTACTTCCATATTTTTATTAAGAAAAAAAGCAAAGAAAATCATCTGTTACAAAAAATAAATAAATAAAATAGCATCATGTGCTATGGTAGTTGCAATCTATCAGAAAGCCTGTAGGAAAAGTTTATTTCAATCTTAACTAATGACAACAGAAGAAAATGTTTCAGGCCAAAAAGATCAATAGTTCTCCAGTCATGCTGGGTGATATTGATCGCTTTAAGGGAAGTGTTCCTGGAGCTTGGCAGCAGGGCTCGATAAAGCAGCAACAGGTGGCTACAGTTTGCCTCTGTCTGGCCAGAGATCTGAGCATGCACTTTGCTGTTTAGATCAGCATGTCTACACAGAGCACATACATGTGACATTAAAGCCGCACTCTGCAATTCTCACTCTCCACCAGTGAAAAAGGACCCCGCTGTTATTTTTGCCATTCCTTCTTGATTGGTCCAAACCTTTCCCCTTTTTTTTCACCCAACTAATAACTTTCTTATTACACTACATGGCCTAAAGTTTGTTGTCATCTCACTATCACACTCATATGTGGTTCCTCCCCAAGTTATTGCCACATACAATTACATAGAGTAGAATGCACAGTATATTGTAGAATTTAACTTTCACTAGAACTACGAGGCTCAAATAATTCCAGCATGACAATGTTTCTATGTACAAAGAGAGCTCCATGCAGACACGGTTTGCCAACAATTTAAAAGGAGTACTCAAGTGGCCTGTACAGAACTCTGACCTCAACGCTAATTAACACCTTTGGGAGATACAGTACAGTGCAAATGTTTTGAGTCACCCCATTTCTTCCTGTAAAATGTAAATAAATAATGTTGATTGAATTAAATAAATGGCAAAAAATGTTTTGCTGTGACAAGCTGCAAAGTGCCGAAAGATCCAATTAGAAAATGCAACATGTAACAAGCAGCATTATTCCTTAAGACTACATTTAAAAAAGCAAGAAAGTCTGGCTCTTTGCAAGCAAAATATGAAGAAATGATTGGTGGCTCAATACTTTTGCACAGTACTGTGCTGGACCGACTGCACCCCAGGCCTCCTTAGATGACATCAGTGTCCAACCTCACTAACTTGTGCCTGAATGGGCAAATCCCTACAGCCATGTTCAAATTCTAGTGGAAAGCCTTCCTAGGAAGAGTGAAGGTTATTATAACAGCACAGGGGACTACATCTGGAATGGGATGTTCAGAAAGTACATATGAGCACTGTGGTTAGGTTTCCACAAAATAGTTTTGATATGAAATATGTCTGATCTTAAAGCATTACTATTATTTAATAACTGCAGTGAAGCTATGGGGTCTTGGAATTTTGTATATGTAGGTGTCTGTGTGACCAGTCTTCTGAAGAAGCTACCACAATGAAAAATACTTTAATACATTAGCAGCCGGTAGCTCATTTCTTCTGTAGTATGGTTTCTATCCATTTCCATTTCCATGTGGAAAGTATGTTGACAGACATACATATATCTTAATGGCCCTGAGCAGGTTACCTTTTTAAAACATGCACTTTAATAATATCCTTTAGAATGCAAAGAGCCATCAGATTTTATTTTTTTTAACTGGTCTGTAAACACACACACACACACACACACACACACACACACACACGGCCCATGTCCCAGCAGAAGGTGCTGCGTGCAGCCAAGCAGCATGCTGTTTTGGGTGTAGCAGCAAACTATCAGCCAGGTTTGACTTAAATCTTCCCAGAACTCTAGATTTATAAGGACACGTTAGTCATAATGTGGAAGAGGGAACTGCTGAAATTTGCAGAGGGGTTTAATAGAAAAAAGGCTAAAACTACGTGTAATGTAATTTCATTTACATTACCTACACACACACTATAGTAGGGCAATAATCAACCACATGTGAAAATGGTTGTAAAATAGAAAAGGCTTCACACATGCGCTATTATTAATGGATGCTGGAAAGAATGAGAACAGTGAGAATAATAAAAAAAAAAAAGCATGCCTTGATATTTTTGTGAGAAACCTCACAATATACTGCTGTGAAATTAAAATCAAATGCTGGCTGATCGTAAGGGTAGTAACTGCCAGAAATACGCATATGGTAGAGCGCAGTTGTGGTCAGACAACCCACTGACAGATCAGTGAGAGCTGTGTAGCATGCCTGTGCATATGGAGGGGAACAGCAGGTACTCTTGTGAACTATAGGAAACTTCCTTATTAACAAGAGGCAGTAGGTGAGACATCTTTTTAGACATTAAACTATTTAAATGTTTTCCATATTTATAGAATTCTGAGATTATTTCTCAAACACTAGCTACATCTAATCATCTATAACCACATAACAAGCAGAATATACAGTGGTGTGAAAAACTATTTGCCCCCTTCCTGATTTCTTATTCTTTTGCATGTTTGTCACACTTAAAT
>JAOVVB010000049.1:14309953-14321035 GCA_028570985.1 Heterobranchus longifilis
TATTTACACATTAAGTTTACTGAAAGTAAAAACAGTTGAAAGTCAGAGGACGTTTCTTTTTTTGCTGAGTATACATGGTGATCCACAAGTCTGAATCCAGAGGCAAAAATGTATTTAAAAGTATAAATTATAGCGAATGATCAAACTGTTGGCCTCTGAAAAGGAACCACTTGTTTATACACTGAATACAAGAACATTGAACCTTTATTACTGTATGGGAACTGGTGTTCCTACATGCATTTTAACGCCTACTTATTGAGTTCTAAATAATATATATAATTTAATATAAGGAAAATGCCTCTGGATCCAGACTTTTGATGCACCCTGTGTTTTATGGGTTGCACAGATTAGGACCCCTGGTGTTCAAATATTGCAACTGCATTAGATTCAAAATCAACAAAATGCTGATTTACAGTATGTGAATCACACATAACCACTATGCACATTGTTAGTTACTGTATTTATTTATTGCATCGCACTGCAGGTTGTATCATAACACCCCTTTCTGAATTATGTATGCCTAATATTTTTGTTAGTCTCCTCACAAGTTTAACAGTTGAATCACTACATAAATTATATTATGTGCATATAATAGACAAAAATGTCAGCAAGCTGTAAGATTCAAAATTAACAATGCATACACAATATCAATAATAATAGAGTAAATACAGTATAAGTTGTTTACAATACCTAAAAGAAGCAACTTGCATAATATTATTACACAGAGCAGACATACAGGCAAATTTTCAACACAGAATGGTAGAAGAGACATGGCTTAGTACAAGAAAAATGTGCAACTCATGTGAATACTGTATGCATATACTGTGTACACTACTAGTCAAAAGTCTGGACACACCTTTTAATTCCATGGTCTTTTTGGATTTTTTTATTTATTTCTACTGTACATTGTAAACAATGCTGAAGGCATCCAAAATATGCAATAACATATTAAAATGATTGATATTGAGACCTGTCTGCTACTTATGCTCTGTAAAGCCTTTATAATCTGAGGTGCCGTAAATTGGTGATTTTTTTCTGCAGAAGAGGTAAGTTTTAGTCTTGGTTTCCTGGGAAGGTCATGAGAGCCAGTTTTCTCATGGTGCTTGATGAGTTGCAAAGGCACTTGACAATACTGTTCTTGCAAAAACTATTCAAGAACAGCTCATCTTCATGTCTTAAAATAACAACTGATTGTTGTTAACAACTGACTGATGACTGTTGTTGTTGTTACTTAGTAAATTGTTGTTTGAAAATCACCAGTATTGTGGTAGAATGTAGACAAAATAAATCCAAACATTTGACTGGTACTATATGTGACTTGATAACTTCACCCTACATTAATAATTCACAGAGACATTGTATGATAGTACTTTTCATTTGGGCTAGATATTACACAACAAAATAGGTTAGATAGTGACCTACATAGACAGTGACTTAAACTTAAATAATTCTTTTGATTGTGTAAAGCTGCTTTGCGACAACGTCAATTGTTAAAAGCGCTACACAAATAAATAAATTGAAGATGGTGTCTGCATTAATAAAGAAAAGTGTGCTGACCTAATTCACTCCATCATTCAGAAATACACCAAAGAAATGTGGATAAATGAGGGTGTGGTTGTATTATGACTATATAGACATGGATAGTATTTTTTGTGTTTGAGTGTGTGAGACAGAGTGAGAAAATGTGTACGCACACAGGAAAAACCTACAAAGCAAAATCACCAGTGTTGCAGTTGCAGCTCCAGTTTTTGCAACCAGTGGATGCACAAATTGACAACTTTAAATGATCAACACTGAATATTTTGCTGCGTTAACATGAAGCAGAATAACAGGATCTAATTTGTGGGTTAATGTTGGGTTTTTCTAGGAGGAAGAATGTCTAGTCAGTTCAACAATGGGATTTCCTTATTCCTCTGGAAACAAGCAGTTCCTAGTTACTTGATGATCTCCTGCTCTCCATTTCTCACTTGGTTTGTAGTTTAAAAAAACCCAAAGCGGCACAGATATGTGCTGCCAACACAGCATAGGTCGATGATGATTAAAAGAAAGATATGTGCTTATATAGAAGTCTTGCTTGTGTGTTTTAACAGGCAGGCTTGAGACATCTAACTGTGCATTTGGGTTTTCGGATATGTCAGGTAGAATGAATGTTATCACTTTTATAATGTGTAAATTTTTACCACTATAAAAATAAAGTTGCACAAATGTAGAACTCTCAAAATGCATATTATAATTATACAGTATATTTTTCTCATAGAAACAACCAAAAACAACCAGAAAAACCATGATAATGTGTATCTGTGCTATTTCTTGGCCCATGTGACCATTTTTTTTTTTTTTGCTAAGTCATGTATTATAGTTGGTTAAAATGAAATAAAATTCAGTTCATCATATTATCTGAAAGTGCTTTAAAATGTTGTCACTCTACATTGGACAATTCTAAGCCCTATATATGTGTTTTTTAAACAGCAAAACAAATAATGTTTAAAATGCTCAGAGTTTTAAGGACTACCTCAGGTTTAAACTTTGTGATAAAAAGCTATCTGTGTGTGTGTGTTTGTGTTTAATAACTAAGTTTCAACTACTACATGTATTAGGAGAAAATGAGAGACATTGAAGTATTGTGTAAGATTAAAAAGGTGAAGCCTGTTACATAAGAAAATCAGAATTACTAACTGGAGATAACATCAACACTGCCCTTTTTCATTATTTTACTATATTTTGTAAACTTCGCACTTTATGAAAACTGCATTTAAAAATCTAACAAAATATAGGAATTTAAAAGTTTCCTAAATGCCTGCAGTTTAAGGAACATAAACCCCTAAATCAGTCATAAACTAGTAATGTTTTCCTGTCCGATCAGGAATTTCCGAAAGGGCGGTGTATACAGTCAGCTTACAGGAAGTGTTAGCGTTAGCACTTCCACTCACAGCAAGGTACATTAAGTTCCACATTTATAGCGGAAACTAATAAAACCTATGAACAGCGCTGCACAGAGCACACACACTTTATGCTGCGTCACTTTACAAGACACTAAAAGCTAATCCGTATATCCTGACGCTACTTTGACTCCCAAGCCGGATGTTAGCAAACAGACTTTAGACTCTGGGTAACTCCGGCATGCTGTGATGGCTGAGGTGATTCTGGCGGATCTGGTTCATCCTCACTGTTATCGGTACACACGCTGTCTGGAAGAGCGCGTGAACAAGTTACTCAGCTCTCTCGGGAATGGCACGAGCGAGCACGTTTACCTCATTCTGCAACAGCACGCGGGCTGCTCTGAGGAAGCCACCGCTACCCTCCGCTCTGTTGTACAGAAACGCGCTGAACTGGAGCGACGTGTCCATGTATTAACCGACAGCAGCTCCGTGGCCGTGCTGTACGCGTTCAAGCGAGCCGCGGACGAGCTCAGCGTTACACACGTGCACGTGATGACGTGTAGTGCGCGGCGCGCGGAGCTGCAGGAGTGTGAGAAGCAGCTCTTCACCGAGCTCTACACCTTCACCTACAGCACCGTGTTGGAATGCAGCGGCTGTCCACTCACACAGAACAACCCCACCTGCCCCCAGGTCACTCACCTCAATCAGATTACAGAGCAAATCAGCGGCTTCCTGCAGCGCATCCCAGCGCTCCGGGGAGAAATTACCGTCCTGAAGTCTCCACTCATCTCAGGTGGGTTTCACTGAAAGAACACTAAAGAGTAGGGAAGTCCAGTGCATTACCATATAGTACTGCTTCAACAAGTGAAAAAAAACACGGCTTAGTAGGTTATCACTCTGATCAGCTATGGGGCACATCTGATAGCAAATTGAAGACTTTTTAAACAGATGGAATAAGTTATGACTGGTTTGTATCTGAACTTTTCCGCATTTCATAACATCAGTTTTTTTCATGACCCCTGAAAACTAACTTGAAGACACTTTAAGGACACTTGTTGTGGCAGTGATAAACATTTTTGCCAAAATCACTTTAATTAATTCATATTATTATTAGCAATATCAAACAAGAGGAAGTGCTGATATTCAGTACAACAGCACAACCTTGAGTATGCTATTTAACCGTTTATTTTAAAAAAATCAGCTACAGCTTTTATTTAACAGTTCTACAAATGCCATTTATTATCAACAGATTATGATTTGTTTGTTTATTTAACCACTTATTTTGTTCTGCCAACACATGTCTTTCTGCGACTTGTGAAACTACCATTGAGCTAGCGACTGACAGTAATTAACAGGAATTAACAAAATTAGAGTCCTGTAAATCTCCCAAGGTTTTCTTTATATTTCCACTTTCCAAATTTGTAACTTCTGGGTTTCGGAGTTGAGTCACAATTATGTTAAACTATCGTAAGTGCTCGTAAACACAAATTAACCTGCACTTTACATTTGAAAAGAATCGCGACAGAGCAATGTTTCCATTAGAGAGAGAGAGTGTGTGTGTGTGTGAAGGCGAGAGGAGGAAGGGAGGAGGTGTGTGTGTGTGAAGGGGCATGGTGTCCAATGACGCGCGCGCAGACAAAGTGCAGGCTGATACAGAGATGGAGAGAGAAAATAGATCTTTAACCTCTCTTTTGCTTTAACTTTCTTTTGCTTTACATGTGCGCACACATGTGTGTTATAATAAACATAACATGCGCGCTGTACACACACGCATACAAACACAAAATATAAGATGTTTGACATGCACCCACGTGGTCACAGTGTTATAGTAAACAGTACATGCGTGTATGGATGTTGATTATACCAGTAAAAGATGCGCACCAGCAGACATATTAAACCAAGACTTATTTGTTTTCCAAGTCAAAATTTCTTTAAAATCTTTGCTCGTTTTGCTGAACGCTCGCAAACCGCAATACTCGCAATCCGAGGTTCCACTGTATATATATGCACGGAAGTCAAAATTTAATAAAAATCCGCTTGGTTTACGAGTACCGCGTATCATGTATCACACATGCACTTCCTGTTTTGACGCCGAGCGTCACATGATCACAACTTAGCCAATGTTTTTTCTCTCTCTTGCACTGTGGAATTGTGGGTAATCGTCTCCCTTCACACACACACACTCTCTCTCTCTCTTTCTCGCCTTTACATATATATATATATATAATGAATTTTTGAGCACAGTGTGGTATTAAAACCTCTGGTTTGTAATCTGTCACATTACTACTCATAACTTTTTTATTTATTTTATGGCAGAGGTTTAATTTTGGCAAATACCGAAGCACTGCCAAAGTTTCTTTAAATTCTGTGCAGCAGTTAATTTAAGACACAGGTTTAACTTCAGGCAAAAGAAAAAGTACTGCCAAAGTTCCATTAAATTCAGTCCAGCCAGTTTTGCTTGATTCTGTGACAAAATCTGGCTGGACAGACATACAGACAAAAAATTTTTTGAGACTGGTTTCCCCAATTTATGAAACGTGTATGAAAAATTTAATTGAAAAAGTTCTGACCAATGTACAGACAAAACCTTTATTTTATTTATATAGATGTTAATCTAGGTATGTTAAGATGTTAAGTGTACTACGGTATACAACACTTGTTCCAAACACCTTGTTTCAAATGCCATTGATCAGAGGTTAGAGAGGAATTTGGGATTCAGCCTTGTGAAATATAACACAAAAAGTTCAGAGGCAATTCAGAGCAGTTATTAAGTAGACAAAGTGTTGTTTAAGATGGCATAACATAATCAGATGTATTTTCTTGCTGAAAGTGCTTCCGTGACTTTTGAATGTGGGTTTTGGCAGGCAACTCCTCTCCCATCTTTTCAGTACTGTGTGGATCATACTGACCTACTTTGACCCATGTTGGTGACTGACTGTGTAATTAATGATTGTTACAACACATGTGACGAGGAGTAATAGATATAGTTAAAAGTCCTAGTGCTGTTATCGTCTGTTGTCACCACTAGTGAAATGCCTCTCATTCAATCAGATTACTCAGTCAAAACAGTTGTATACTCTATTATTGATACTTTCTGAAATCTCATAACTTTTTCTAAGGAACAAATTTCTAAGGAATTGAATACAAATTCGTTAAACACCACAGAGACTAATTAGTTGTTATTGTTTCTAGTGGAATTTTTTTTATATATTCTTCCTTTTTTGCATCTTCACAGACTGCTTTGTGCATGGCTTCACCACAAGAACAGGAGGAATTTCCTACATCCGCACCCTGAGTTCTTTAAACCTATTCAGCAGTTCTCGTCGTAGAGACCCACGAGCTGTAGTGGCTGAGAACCTGCGCCGCCTTGGCTTGCATGCTGGCTTTCATCCTCATAATTTCCACCTCTCCAAGGTGGGACTCCTGAGCCTGAACTGACTTTGCTTAAAGTAACAAAGTCAAAAAGCCTTTGCGTAAATAAAACCACCTGATCTGCTCAAGCATTGATTAATGTTTCCAGTAATAGATGTATTTTACACAGTTTTTGGATAAATCTTACACAAACTGTGGTGGCATTACTGTTTAAACCCTGATTCTGTGAAATATGTGAATCATATATATATATGAGAGTTCTGTTTCAGGTTGTTTTGCAACCTTTTGTATCATGTGTCTTTACATTTTATGATGACTCAGTAGTTTTTTGCAGCATACAATAATCAGTTTATCATAATCATTAGTTAAGTTAATAACTGAGAAAGACTTTTTAAAAAATGCCATTTATTTTTTTCTCATGATGACTAAGAACCAAATGCATTATTACTATTATTATTATTATTATTATTATTATTATTATTACATCCCAAATTCCAGAAAGGTTTTTACATTTGAATAAAATGAAAAGAAAGAGACTTTCAAATCACATGAGCCAATAGTTTATTCACAATAGAGCACAACCACATAGAGCACAGAGAACATAAAAGTTTAAACAGAAATTTTACAATTTTATGCACAAAATAAGCTCATTTCAAATTTGTGCCTGCAACAGGTCTGGAAATGAATGGGGGCATGTTTACTATGGTGTAGCATCTGCTTTTCTTTTCAAAACAGTTTGAAGACGTCTGGGTTCTCTAAAGGTGAAAGATCTGGACTGCAGGCAGGCCAATTGAGGCTGTAATAGCTGCAGTATATGGTTTTGCATTGTCCTGCTGAAATACACAAGGCCTTTCCTGAAATAGATGTCATCTAAAACCTTTATATACCTTTCAGCATTCATAGTGACTTCCAAAACATTCAAATTGTCCATACCACGCTGATAACATGCTGGAGGGTCTCCCTCCTCTTTAGCCCGGAGGACACGGTGTTTGTGATTTTCATAAATGTCAAATTTGGACTCATCTGACCATAGAACACTTTTCCACTTTGAAACAGTCCATTTTAAATGAGTCTTGGCCCACAGGACATGACAGCACTTCTAGACCATGTTCACATTTGGCTTCCTTTTTGCATCATAGAGCTTTAATTGGCATCTTCAGATGTCACATCGGATTGTGTTTACTGACAATGGTTTCTGCAAGTATTCCTAGGCCCATTTCGTAATGTCAATGACACAATCATGCCGATGAGTGATGCAGTGCTGTCTGAGGGCCCGAAGACCATGGGCATCCAACAATCGTCTTCGGACTTGTCGCTTACACACAGAGATTTCTTCAGTTTCTCTGAATCCTTTGATGATGTTATGCACTGTTAACGATGAGATTTGTAAAGTCTTTGCAATCTGATGCTAAGGAATGGTGTCTTTTTACGCACTTCTAAGAGACTGCCTCTCTAAGACATTCCTTTTATAGCTAATCATGTTACAGACCTGATGTAAATTAACTTCGCTGAATTTTTAAAAAAAATTTATTTATTTTTTTTAGCCCTTTGTTGCCCCTGTCCCAACTTTTTTGAGACCAGCTTAAGGCATCAAATTTAAAATGAGCCCATTTAGGGGGTAAAAGTGTAAAATTTGTAAAAAAAATTTTTTGTAAAAGTGTAAAATGTTCTCATTTGAAAGTCTTTTAGTTTTCATCTTATTTAAATTAAAAAAATGTTCCAACTGTTCCAGAAGATTGTTTTTGTATTCGTGTAAAATTGGAACTTGTAATTTTGTTTATTAGGTTAACCATACCAATGACGTATGGGTAATGAACAAGCCAGAACCTGAAAGCTATGATGCCATTGTGACTAATCAGCCAGGTGTTGTAATAGCAGCCCCAGGAGCTGACTGCATGCCTCTGCTTTTTGCTGACCCTGTGGGAAAGGTCATAGGAGCAGCACATGCAGGTGATTTACCACATGTTTCATTTTTACTTCCGCATCTACATTAGATATTGAGCATCAGCTCGTTTTTCTGAATGTGCTTTTAGTATGGACATTTTCTCAGTTCCCCTAAATGATCCAGTTAAATGTACTTGCAACAGTATTTCAGAGTCTTCCCAGCAGTCAGTCTGCTCAAAGACATGGTCATAGAATGACACATGACACAGCTTTATTATTTGTGGTTGTTGATTTACTTGCTTGGCCAGGGACATTTTAAATGCTTTTTTATGTATTCTTATTTTCGTACATTTCTTATTTCCTGGTTGTTGTTTTGTTTTTAATTACAGTTAAGTTCTTTCACAGATTTGTAATGGAGTTGAACTCAGAAGATTTAAATCATGCATAATAGGTTTATCAGAGTTTATAATATGTAGTATAGCAATGATTATATATATTTATAGTTGTATTAATAATAAATAAGAAAATTATCTTTTTAAAAAACAGATAACATAATGCAAGTAAAAAGTCCAACTTAAAGATGATGCTTATTTTGTTTTCTTCACCACTCCTATGTAGGCTGGAGGGGAACCCTCATGGGAGTTGCCATGGCAACAGTAAATGCCATGGTGCGGGAGTTTGGCAGTGAGCCTGCTAATGTGGTGGCTGTGATTGGGCCTTCTGTTGGACCCTGCTGTTTCAGTCTGGAACAAGATTCAGCAAGAAAATTCCAAGCCATCCACCCAGACTGTGTCAAAGATGTAGAGTCACCCAAGACTTATGTGGATATCAGACTTGCCACTAGGTAAAAAAATCCTGTTTTGTTTTTGACCTATACTCTGTCAACATTTGATATTAATTTTGGCTCATGATTGGAAAACCTAGTAATTTGTGTAACTTAAAGGTGACTGATGGCAATACCAATATAAAACGGTAATAGAACTGATAAAAATATTTGTGTTGAAATCTTCATTTTGTTGCTAGTGATGTCATCCTAGGAAGAGGGACATAACTTTGTAGCGTTGCTAAAACCTACCCAGCTCACTTGTCTAACTTATGTTTTTAGGGTCCTCCTTGAGAAAGGTGGTCTCCTCCCAGAGCACATTCAGGACAACACAGTGACAAACAGACCTAACATAACCCTCTGCACCTCCTGCAATCCTGACTCCTTCTTCTCCCATGTTAGAGATGGCACCAACTTTGGCACTCAGATTGGTTTCCTATGGATCAAGGAGTCCCATGAGTTTAAACAATCAGATCCTTAGATTAAGGAAATCTTTCATTCTATAATATGCACATATTCAGTGACAGACTAAAGTTAGACATATTGCTGCCATACCACTTACCTCAGCTTATACACTCTTAAGACTATAGTAAGAACCAGTAACAGCCTTTTAAAAGATACTTTGCATTTCAGTTGCCAGATGATATTCATAGTAAAAGTAAATGATGCAGTTGTTTTGTTTTGATGTATGTCTTGATGAATTGCATGGTTGTAGCTTACTCTGAAGAACTAATTCCATGTTGCTGTTTGAATTAATTATTACAAACATGTGTTAGCACCACTTCTTGGCATTTTCTCAGTGGAAACACAATACCTATATCACACTGGTAAATCTCTAGTGATCTGCAATATTAATTTCCTGTAGTAGGCTATTTCCAGTAGCTGATCCTATAGGGCAGGTCAGTTTCAAAAAGTACATGAATGGAGAACCACTGTAAGGAAATGAACTGATGCACTATAGTAAATCTTATTACATTACTGACAAAATATCACTTTCATTAACAGATTTATAAATGTAATAAATATATATGAGGTGCAATGATGGTGCAGCATTGTCACGTAACAGCTTCACGTCCCTAGTTTGACCCTGAGCTTGGCTTATATCTGAATTTTTGCATTTTCCTCTTGTGTTTATAGGGGTTTCACTTGTGTTATATAGTTTCCTCCCACCTCTAAAGATATAAATTGGTACATGGTGACCCTAAATAAAGCATAAAGAATAAAGCAGCTATAAAATGAAAACTAATTATTGATTAAAATATATAACTATTAAATGGAACAAGTGCCACCAAAAGAGTAAATGAAAAATCGATTTTGATTATCTTCCCTTCTGTGTACTGTATACAGTTATAGATATAGTTTATTGTATCTTTAATAGGTTAAATCTTGCCCCCCAAAAGCTTCATTGGTTAGAGCTAAAAGGGCCATATGTAGAACCTTACATCAAATGGTTTTGCTTTCAGATTGGAAACCAAATTAGAAAGCAAAACCACCTTTAACCATCCCAATAACCACCACGAAACCTTGTCTATTCTGTTCCCAGTCTTAACCATGATAAGTCATTGAATTAGGTCACTGGCATGAGGTGCCTGTGTGTAAGAGTAGACACTAGGTGGCTCTGTTCTCTTTGCTTTAAAAAATAACTTGTTTTGCGTGAGATGTTAACAACGTGGTTGGCTCTCAACCAGCTGCAATTTAGCTCCATCACAAACAGCCCTTATCAGCCATTCTGTCACGTCATTATGAACAGCTCAGCTATGTTCTGTCATAACAACTACAACATGGCCCATCTACCTTATTTTTAAAGGGTGACAGAACTGTCACTGGGTGCTCACATTCATGTGGTGGAAAATATTTCTCAGAGATTTGTGCCATGTTTTGTATGAGTGGTAGCTGTAGCTGTGTAAGTGCTGGTGTTCTTTGTGCTTGAAAGCAAATTGGGGGTGGAGGGGGGTTTGGTGACATTTGCTGAAGAAAGCCATTAACTTCAACCATCCTTAATTTCACAATTCATTAGCACCATCAGATTTTTTGTTTAGAATTGGGTGTTTTATATTTCAAAGAATAATAGAAAGGAAATGTATATACACAGAATGTACTGTATTTTTATATATATAAAGAGGT
>JAOVVB010000049.1:14328432-14350432 GCA_028570985.1 Heterobranchus longifilis
ATGATATATGCATATATATATAAAAATAAATATATGCATAATTTTTTAACTTCTTGTTCTATCCATACAATAATTTTTAACAAGTTGCGGTTTCGTACAGCTGAAAAATCAGCTACAATCTGCAAAACTTAAACCACTAAAACACTACAACTTAGGCCACATTTATTCAAGAATAATTGCCATGAACCCTCTGAGCTTTTGGCTGTGTTCCTGGGGAAAGCAATCACATAAAGAGTGCTGAGTGTCCTCTTCATTCTGGGTGGCTGAGGCGTGTCAGCAGGTTCTGTCTGGCCACTCTACACTGCCCATAGGCTCATAGAAGAGATACACAATTAATCTGTGGTCACTTTCCTCCAGAAAAAATTGTCTGTTTTTTTTTGTTTGTTTTTTTTGCTTTAGTGGTATAAGCTGGTATCCTGATAAATTGGTTTAAGGTCTCAGTGAAAAACAAGCTGTCATCAGACATCCTTTGTTTTTATTCAGCTCTTATCATTTAATTATACTGCTAATGGACCACAGGCTTTTTTCTACTCCTATAAGACTGGGATTACATGCTGGAATGAGGACTCACGAAAACTCACGAAATTGTATTAGCAAAACCAGCATGTAGCCCGAACTTTCTGATTGCCATAATGACGCAGACCCTTTTTTTAGAGCTGCAATGTATCATTTAAAAATGGAATGCCATGGAAATAAATAAAGGGATAAAAAAAACATTCATAAGACTGAGAAACATTAAACTGTACATTTAAGTTACGTTTGACATTTGACATTTAATATTTTTCTCAACATAATGCTGTCTATTTGTATATACAGACATGGGAAATTAAAGTATACGCTCCTTCAATTCTTATTAATCGGAGGCTAAATACATATTCTACAATCATTACAAGAGTAATGAGCAACCAGGTGTTACTAATACACAAGTGTTCTTGAATTTTATATTTTTTTCTTATTAATTACATTAATTATATTTCCAAATGTTTTAAGTTATTGCTGTTGAGGGATCTACAAGCTATTGAATCATGGGGGTGCATAGTATTGCCCACATGATCTCTATGGCTTTACTTTGTTAAAGAAATAATGGCACATGTGAAAAAAAAATTATATGTTGTTTAATATATTTTATTTTATATTTTATATTTTATTTTAGTTATACCTTTTTCTGATCATTGCACATAAATACATCAATACAATGTCGATTAAGTAAAATCAGACAGTATTATACTTCCACTTCAAGCTAAAGATGCTGAAAACCAGTGCCAGTGCAGTGCAGGTGTTCCCCAGTGCAGAGCTGAATAGGTCACTTGTTGGTCAAGTCTCTGTGCTGGCTTGCCCTTGCTCCTGGCCTAATGCAAACCTACAAGACTTATGAGTGTTAACAAGTAGAGGGTTGTTTTTTTTTTTCATTCACACTCATTAGGTTGACTAATGCTGGGGATGAGGAGAAGGACTATTTTTAGTATGGCAGCACTGACCAATATTCCAGTATATCCTCCTTAAGGGGATTGATTGTGTTCTGTGTTTTTTTCCTTTACATTCCAAACTAGCTTAAAGAAAGCAAAGCTGAGAAATAATCTCTCCCGACATTATAGTCACCTTGACACATCCACTTCACTTCAAATATTTTGTTCAAGTGCAGAATGCACACACATGTAAATACTGTGTGTGTGTGTGTGTGTGCGTGTGTGTGTACTGTTTAAACAGTTTGTGTGGGTTAGCTTTGCAGGAATTTGTCTCGGTGATAGATTACCGTCAGGACCCACTTCCCTTAAAACCACATATGAAAATGAGTCATGTGTCAAAACTAGATATTTTATATCTATATTAGCAAATTTTTTTCATCTTAGGTAAAGTCTGATAGGTGACGTCTGCTGTGCACACAAAGATTTAAAATGAACTCTCGTGTGATACAACATCATCATCATGATTCAAATTTGGCTGCTGAAGTTCTTTTAGCAGTCTAACACATTATATAACATTACCTTAGGCTTTTTTTTTTCTTTTTATGTAGTCACAAAACCTTAAAAGTGCGTGTACTTTAAGCTGGTTCAGGTTTATGCCACAGTGGTGCACTCCACAATAATTCCTCACAAAAATGTAAGTTTACTGGAGAGTATAAAACAATTCCTGGAGTCACCAAAGCTATTTTGTGTCTGCATACAAAACAGCTGTATCTGCACAGCTGGGACTCCATTACAGAACTCAGTAATGAGCCTGGTCTTGTCTGTTTAAATAGAACAGGCTCAGTTGTAAATAAGAACCCTTTTCTCAGTGATACTGTCAGAAACATCCAATACTGCAAAATGAACACTGAAAACTATGTACTTACATATCTTAAATACAGTTAAACTGAACAAACATTTATAAAAAAATTAAAATAGGATACAACAAATATAAGGTTAGTATGCTAATTTCAAATCATTTTAATGTGAAGTTTGAAATTGTTTTTTAATTGGCAGATATAGCATATTTATCTGCATATTAAAAAAAAAAGAATCATTCCAAGACTAAAAAACTAATGGCTAGAAATTGGCATAGAAGTCTTTTATTTGTTTTTGAATATTCCCATAATGTTCCCATGATGAGGAATACTGGATAAAAATCAAACGTATTCAAGATATTTATACTTGCTGGAAGGGTAGTTACATAGAGAGATAATACATTTATTTTCTATTTAATTAATTATGAATAATGAATTACATGATTAAATATGGAATTCTATGTTGTCTCTGCAGATATTTTAAAGACTTTTAAAGACTTATGAGAATGATCAGTAACTACTGTTTTAGATGTATATTTTGGACTGTTGTCCCTAGAAAAGGCACGAGGGAAGCCCTGCGTGCAGGAGTATCTTGCATTACCAGAAATATTCTCGCTACCTTTATTCATTAGCCAAAAGATCACAGTAACTGATCCAGCCTACAGGCTATAGCTTTACATCACCTGCTGGAAAGCTCCTAGGTAGTCTGGCTCATCCTAGGTTTTATGTTTTTCCTGTTATAGCTTGGCTCACTTTAACTTTTATACAGGATTTGTGCAACATCCCAAACAATAGGTCACTGTCACAGGAATATTGCAAAGATGAAGTTGTGGCAATTGAAACATTGAAGCTTCCCACACCAAAGTGTTTATTACTCCATCAGATCAGTGACAGCATCAAATGACACATGAGAGAACAGTAAAGGGTGCGACAGAGCAGGCTAGAAGCAAAACAAACCTAATCCACTGGCCTTGTATTCTCCTTTCATGCCAGCCTGACTCAGGTGTCACTGCTCTGTTTTGCAAATCTCCACATAGTTGCATCTCCACAGATGTCACTACATGGTACAGGCGTGCACGCATACAGTATGTGGCAAATTGGGGTGAAACTCCGCATGTGGCTTGAGAGAAAGATAATCTCATTAGGCTCCCTCTAAGGTCTCTGAGGTGCATTAAATATTATAAAAGAATACAAGCTTGACTGAGACAGGATACAGCTGAATGGTTGATAATCTGGACATCTTTATTCTATTTGTTATATAATTTCCAATTGAAAAGGGAATTTTGTAACTCTCTGAGAGCACTAAGCAGTTGGTGGGATCCTATTTTCCCATCTGAATTTAAGCCAACAGAAATGCTCCTTAAAGGAGTGTTGATTGTCTGAAGTGTACTTGCCAGCTATAAAGTAGAATTGATGTTCTCTGCATTCCTGTGCTGAGTCATTGGAGGGTTATGAGCTTCAGGTTGCTGTCAGTGTAGATGACAGTTCTCACGTGCTGCTGTGAATCTATCTGCCACCTTGTCTATATCTGGGTGACATTTCACTCACACCCGGATGCGGAATGTCTTGTTCATACATTACATCATCAGACAGACGTAGAATTTAGGCACACGGGACACAGATGCAGCAGCATCAAGCAGCATCTAGTAAAGTAAGTCCAAGTGTGACTTAAAGAGGAAAGACTTAATGAGACAAAGATTTATAGATTTATACAGTGGGACGCGTAACAAGTTTCTCACCATCCATTCTTCACTATCGACCAAGACATCCCCAATACACAAAACCCAAACCCAAAGTTAAACAACAAACTGCATGGGTGTTACCACTGCAGCTTATATCTGTTGATGCAGTCTACACTGCCTATTTATAATGTGATGTTTATCTTTAAAACTTACCACAATTCCTTCATGCTCACTGATCTCATTATCCCCCCTCACCCACCTACAAAAAAGTTTGTTCATGGAGACTATGACTAACTTTGTCTGCTATGCACCCGTGGATGAACACAATCCCTGATCAGCAGATGATGTCATAGGCATCAATTACCTTTTCATGGAAAGACATCCTATGGTGTTAAAGTTTCAGTCAAACTGAACACGGTCTGGTCTTGGACATCATTAAGGAACATTTCTTTAACCAGGTAGTGTACTGTAGAAGTCAGGAATACATAACTGATTCAGCTGGATAACCTATTCACTTTTCTTTGTTGCCTTTTTTATTTGGTTTGAAATGTTAGTACTTTAATATCAAATGGCTTAAAAAAAGAATACCTGTGGTGCATGAATATGATTCACAGTAGTCGTAGGAGATGGCCTTAGACAGTGTTAAGCTAAATAAATAGGACTCTGCTCTGCTTTTTCCTCCCTTCTTTTCATGAAGTTGGCAGGTATATTAGTGTATGTTTGGTATGTCATAAAATGTACTAGTTTCTGTGGCATGGTAACCAGTAAGACACTGAGACTGGTACTGTAAGGAGATGGACATTGGCTTATTCACACAGGTTAGTACTCCAGCTCACAAATCTGCCATTTTATGTGGCCTAGTTATGGCCCTTAATGCATTCTTGGAGTCAGTGGAAACCTGACTTGCATGTTTTGTGTTGCTCTTGGCCCTGTGAGACACACCAAGGCTTCCTTTGAAAAGCCCTAGCCATTAACAGATGCTGGAACACTGAAAGGAAGTCATTTTCAGCTGTTTATTCAAATACAGTAAGAAGGACAAATGTCCCGTGATTGTGGTACACCTCCCTGAGGAGAAACCAAGTATGCAAATATTTATTCTTTGTCATGGAACATATAAAGGCAACATGTCTGAACTCACAAAATTTTCACCTACCACACCCTTTGGTCCAATTGCATAGTCTGGTGAAAAAATACACAGTGACAAAATATAGAGTCAATTTATAAAATCAAAACATTCTATAGTTCTGGCACCGTATTGTAGTACAAAAAATCTGACCTTTACATAATAATTTTCATATTTCACTTTTATAAGGCTTATGTTACTTGCCTTATTTTTATACAGAAATAAAGTTTTTTTTAAGAACAGATTAACAAATAATAGCAATTAATAGCAAATGATGACATTTACCACAGTATCATGTGTTTTACCTGATAATTTTTATAATTATAACGATAATTAAAATACATGTTTAGATGCAGCACTGTGGTGTATTGGATAACACTGGTACCGCAAAGCCCCTGATTTGAACCTGAGCATATTGTTAATACCTGTGCTCTGATTAATTAATTAGCCCCTATAGTGATGGCACCTAACAAAACAATATTACCTAATTACTTCTAGGATACTGTGTTTGGAATCATTATTTCCATCATTACAAATAACCTCTGTACTCAGTGAAAAGTAAAACTCCACCACCAAGATCTCAGGGAAAGCCTTCTATACATTGTCTGTTGCGTACTTGCTATAGGGTTCTAATGCACAAACATATCTGAACTCCACACTGTAAGTGGCTGGCTTTCTTTTGCACTTTAATACTAATTTCAGTTCAGCTTTATCACCGATTTGTTTTGCATGCTCAGTCCAGGTCCACTAACAGACCCTCCTGCAGTTTGTACTATAATATATAATATTAGAGCACAACTTTTATAACAAATTCCACATAATCAAGTTGGTTTTGACAAAAGTTGGCATGCAAAATGTTGATTTTGAAAGTAATTTTAATTGTTGGGAGCGGTTCTGTCCTATACTAATCCAGCAAGTTCCCCAGAAAGGCGTGACTGCATACTAGCGTGTGAACTCTGCTTTGTTCCTTCAATCCACAAACACGTCCATCAATAATGTATAACCTTTGAGAGGTGTGTGCCGCCTCTCTATTTCATTCAAAGTCTCTCCCGCCATGAATACAATCATCTATGGCAATGATCATCAGGCAAATAAATACTTGCTTGTTTGTGAAACCACACAATAACACTCTCTAGGTGGAACAGGAAGTCAGAGTCACTATCATTCTTTTCCTAACACTCTGTGTTATTTCTACTGATATGAAAACAGAGGCTATGACAGCAACCACACAAGTATTGATAGAAATTCTATAATGGACGTATGTATGGCCTAGTATGTGAACTACTTGATATGCTTGAATAGGGTTTGATATTGAAGACATATAAGTAACACTTTGAGTGAAAATCCATTTGACTCAATACATCAGAGTACGACAATCCACTAACTCAAGTGCTGTTGAGTCTGAAACTAACTCTACAAGTTAAAAGTGTTAATTTAATAAGTAATTACCTTCCACAAATTTAGTAGCACATGCATGCAAACTTTCCTGAAGTATCTCATGTTCAGCTTGAGCTATAGGGGGGCTAATGTATTTCTTGCACATATCTCAAAGAGATATATTCTTGTTCTCTTTCTCACCATAGTGTACTGTATATCACATAGTCATGCTATGGAATCCAAGAAACATGTGCCTTCACTCACACGTGCTGTGTTTTCCTCCTCCAGTCTCCAATTCTGTCAGCTCTGTCTGGCCTTGCATGACTAAGGGGACTCTGAGTCAAAATGTCTGGAGGATGCAGAGCATACCAGAGGGAAATGAAACTGTACAGCACCATGGATGCTTCAAAGCAAAAAGTGCAATGCAATAAAATAAAATAAGGGAAAAAAACAAGCTTTAATGAACCAATAAGCAATCATAATTTGATTTAAAAAAAAAAAATCACATATGTTAATATGAATATTTTGCTTATATTCACTTTGGCACCTTTATTATCTTTTCCACTGCATCACATAGTAGGACCACACAGCATTCATGCAAAAAGCAGAACTGAGGAGTGGCTGCATGTTTAGTTAACAAAGCATCATGTATGCAGGCAGACATGCCTATTTACTTCTAACTTTACATGTTATCCACACCGATCAGTATTCCACTCCACTCTTGGATCATCCACCTGTTATTTGACTCTCTTAGTCCTCTCAGAAAGGCTACCTATAATTTCCCAGAGAGACAGGAGTACACAATAGCCCCCTAGATGGCACAGCTGGTCACAAAGACCCAAATGGTGCTGGGAACAGAGCTGTGACAGACCTCTAAGATTCAGTGTGTTCCAGAGGGACAGGTCTATGCTATCCCCCACAAAGCTTCCAGTGAAACAGTGCCAGGATTATAAAGCTACAGAGTGTGACGGAGGAAGGGGTGTGTGAGAGACATGAGCAGTTAAGAGGTACTCCAGAGATGAGCAAAAGCACTTTAGCCCACAGCCTAATTATATACCTGAGATTTACATGTCCAAATCCCAGAAGGCTGACCAGGGTGGAAACTGTTGTATGATTTCACATAGGAGAACAAACTTTTTTCTCCTCCTTGTCTATATTGTCACTTGGTAAACTCTGAATTAGCAAAGCATTTTAAACAGTTTAGGATTTAATAAAAATGATCCTAATAGTAAGCTTGGCATACCGATGTTTAAATTTATGCATGCGTACTGTTACTGCGTTTCATGGCATGTTGACCTGCACACCACACACTTATACAGTATATTCATGAAATTTGTTTTGGCCTTTTGTTTACCTGCTTGAATTTGAAACTGTTAACATACGTCTTGGAGGACACCAACTTTATGGAGATGTAGGAGAAAGCATTGTTCATGTATGAGATGAGGTTTATATAGGAGAAAACAGATTTAAATGTAAGTCAGACCTTTCTGGTCCAAAAGCACTTATGTTAAAATATCCAAGAAGAAAGTAAGTAAGTAATTTAAATCAGGGGTCTATTTTATGCTGTGGAATACTACATGAATGAAAAGAAAAAAACTGCTTTCAGTAGAACCATTATGTTTAGCTGTTTCCTAACAGAGAATATAATTGGAATTTCAAAAAGAAAAAATGATCCTATTGGATACTCATGCTTGTCTTTGAGACAGAGGGCTACTGTGCTGAGTGCAGGTGTAGGGCAGAGGAGTGAGAGAAGAGGTGGGATAGGGATGCCCATCTGTTCTCAGTGAGCTTTTGAAATTCAGGGAGGAGGGCACACAGGCTAAAGGACACTTATGCACTTATGCTTGCTTGCAACATATGACATTGAGACAATAAAATCCTAAAGATAATAAAAAGAGCGGCATTCACCAAAAACACCAAACCTTGAGATTTTAATGTTATCCTATGCTTGACAAGGTTAAAAAAGTGCTTATTTGAGTTGCTGTAGACTTCCTGTCTGGTCATTTTTCATCATTAATTTTTGTCAGCCTGTAGACATCCACTTACAACATGTTTTATTTTATTTGATTAATTGATTGATTGATTAACTGATCGATTGATTGATTTCTTGATTGCACCAATGTAAACTATAGTGCTGTATGTAAAATTTTCAGGAGATCAGCAGTTTATGAAATACTCAAAACAGATCATATGGCAACAACATTCATGCAACAGTTAAAGTCACAAAGATCACATTTCCCCATTCATTCTAATGTTTAATGTGATCATTAAATGAAGATCTTGACCTGCATCTGCCTAATTTCATGCATTGTGCTGCTGGCACATGATTGGCTAATTCGATATTTGCATATTGTACAGTAAGTGTAAAGTCACTGACAAGTATATTAGGCACACTCTATTATTATTACTGAGTTTGGCCTCTCTTTCCTCTCAGAACAAGCTCAATTCTTTGTGGCATAAGGCATTGAAAACATTCCTTTTTAGATTCTAGTACTTGTTGACATGACTGCACATAATTCCTGAGTTTTATCGGGTGCACTTTCATGCTGTAAATACTGTGTTGTACCACATCCCAAAGGTATACTATATTAGATTCAGATCTACTGGCTGGGAAGGTCACTGAATAACACTTACTGTCAGATTCATGAACCCAGTTTAGGATGATTTTTGCATTCTGATATTCTGTATTAGCGTGTTGGAAATACACATGGTCAGCAACTACTCAAATAGGTGTTGACATTCAAGCAATGATTAGTATGAATGGGCCCAAAATGTGCTTAAAAACATTCCCCATACCATTATACCACCTCCACCAGCCTGTATTGTTGTACAGATTGGGTCCAATGATTCATGCTGCTGGCTTAAAATTCTTACCCTACTATATGTGTGCCACAGCAGAAATTGAGATTTATCAGAACATGCTATGTTTGTCCAGTCTTCAACTGTCCTGTTTTGGTCAGCCTATGCCCACTGCAACCTCAGCTTTCTATTTTTGACTGACACAAGTGAAACCTGACATGGTCTTTTGCTGCTGTAGTCCATCTGCTTCATCTGATGTATGGTAGATTTATAGATTCTTTTCTGCATCCATCTGAGATATTGTAGCCTTTCTGCCAACTACAACCAGTCTGGCTTTTCCCCCTTGACATCTCTCATCAGCAAGGCATTTCCATGAACACTAATGCTGCTCACTGGATGTTTTTTCCTTGATGCAACATTCTGAGCATTTGTTTAAAAACTCAAACCAGCCTCTTGGGCACCACCAACATTTCACAGTACAACCACTGAGAACACAGAATTGTTCCTTTTTCTGATGGTAAATATGAACATTATCTAAAGCAGCTGGCCACTATGTGCATGATTTTCCCCCATTTTCTCCCAGGCTAATTAGATAAATTGAATGAATAGGTATACAGGTGTTCCTTATAAAGTGTTCAGTGAGTGTATACATACCTGTAGTTTGTAGTATAACTTGCAGTATGACATTTTCAATATATATATTTACATGTTAAAAAAAAGTATGTCATAATAGAATTGGTTGTGTATAGTTCATAGTATATTTCTAATTTCTGTTTTTATTTTATTTATAAACATTACACTGTTTGTCATTGTATTCACCTATATTCTAACGTATTGATTAATTTTTTTATATTCTAGAACAATTATTTTGGTAATTTGGCCTATTGGTAATTAATTAACAACAATGACAACAATAACAACAATCAGTTATTATTTTTAATACATGAAGATTAGCTGTTCTGGAACAGTTCTTGGGAGAATAGTATTGTTTATTGCATGATGAAACTGGCTCTTATGGAGACCATGCCAAAAAGAAAGACCAAAACTTAACTCTGCTATATAAGTGGCAGACACATCTCAATACCATCTGTTTAAAGGAGATTATTGCATATTTTGGATGCCTTTAGCATTGTTTTACAATGTACTGTAAATGAAAATCAGTGAATAATAAATAAATATAATATATATATAATAATAAAATATAAATAAATTTTCACTGGTAGTTTACCTCTTACTCTTTCAGGTTAATCGTTGAACCTGGGGGCAACTATCCTGTGTTCTGTTTCTAACATTACATACGTTTATGATTAGATAGATATGATTTAGATAATTAAAAGGAACAAATCAGAGTAAAAAAATGGCATACAGTGCTACCAGATTGTCATGGTCTAATTACATTAGAATACACATTCCTTTACTGCACGGCATGAATCGATTGTAGGAATGCACTGATCCCTTATTTTCTATTTAAAATACAGTATCAGTATTATCACTGATGAAAAATCCAGAAGATCTGTCCAGATACCATGTGTCAAAACACAGACTGAATGGGTAAATTGCCAGCTGCTAAATGCTGATCCAAAGAAAACAGTTTCTGAAAAACCACAACTAATGCTACAGTAGAGACATTTTATTTTAAAGAAAATAACACGACAGCAAGATAGTTAGAAAGCCACATTATGTATTGATCAATTTAATCACAAAGTATGCATGCATGAAAATAACTTTCTGGCTGGTAAATTACCTATCAGCTTGTGTTTTGGCAGCTGCTAACTGGTCAGGGCTAGACTTTTACAGGGATTGCTCTGAAAATCCTTTATTACTTGTTACTGATCACTGACTCTTCTTTGCAAGCATCACACATGCAAATCATCACACACACTACATGGACAATAGTATTTGGCCAAACGTGCAATGACATTGTATCTAAATACATATACTTCAATATGGAGTGGGTCTTCCTTTTGCAGCAGCTTTTACTCTTCTTGGAAGGCTGTCCACAAGATTTTGGAGTGTTTTTGTGGAAATTCAGGGGCCTGATTGAAACTTTGGAGGTTTGGAGAAATACTTTTGTCCATATAGTGTAATGTTCATGTAATAAAATGTAATATTGTACTGTTAAATAAGTACTGGTTTATTTATTTCACTATGAAATAAAAGCCTTTATTGGTGTCAAATATTATATTAGTACCCCCTGCAGATACTAATATATAAATAGTTACATAGGTAGAATTCCATAATATCGAATGAAATATCATATATCAAGAATAATGATATATATAATTTATAGTACATCCTTATGGACAGGAGATGGTATAAAACATGGATAAAATTTAGGCTCAGCATGCATCTATACCAAGAGAAAATCTTCATTGGCCAATTTATCCTATTTTATCATATCATACCAGACAGATCGATAAAGCTGAATGAATATGTCCTAAACCGCATCCCGAGCTAAGCTAAATCTTAGATGAATAATATCACTCCAGTAAATGTAGTACGCTATGGAGAAGACTGGAGCTGATAAGCAGGAGCTCCGTGTAGGAACAGAAGGAGCGCGTCCACAGCGTCTGTCGCTCTGCTTCAGCCGGGATTTTGATGGAGGCGCCCTTCACTCCGTTATATCCAGCCTTTAAAGGAGCAGGTGCAGGGAAAGGAATTTAAGCATCATCACCGCGGACAATTAGCATCACAGACTCGTTTTTATAGCAGCGAGACGTTTATGTTTTTTTCTCGTTTGACAAGAAGATGGTCGCCAAACAGAGGATCCGAATGGCCAACGAGAAGCACAGCAAAAACATCACGCAGAGGGGCAACGTGGCGAAAACCCTGGTAAGACACGCACGTTTTATCCTGCGGGAAATGTGAATTAACAGCGAATATTTGTAAATAGCAGCGTTTTTAAACGACACCCACCCCTGGAGATGTCTGGATTTTTTTTTTGTTTTTTTTTTGCGTTATCTCTGGTCAGTTGTTGCCACGTCAGCAAAGAAACAATACCCTCCTTATCAGTGCCATCAATTTCTTTAGTCACTGTTTACAGCTCGTATATTACAGCTTGCTATTTGAATAGATAACGCAGTCATTTCCATGATACACACGGGGTCCTTAGTAACCTACGTCTTGTTCTCTCCTATTTGTAAAGCTATGCAAGCTAGTAATTAGTCCTGGGTTAATTATGTACTGTACACAGATATGAAATTCAACTATGCTTTCATTTATTTCTCATCCCAAAAAGAAATGCAGCCTGGGTTTCTAGAAAAGAAAAATCACCAACCAATATTTAAGCATCAGTACTGCACTGGTGCAAACCTTTATATTCAGCAGATGTGTTTATGATGTTTTCCCCCAACTGATTGTAAAGCCCGATTGTCACAACATGGCTATAAAATAAGCCTAGGTTAAGTTTACATTGGGCCTACACATCTGGCACCAGATCATGATTCAGGGCTGAGAATGATGGATGGCAATTAGAAATATAAATGAAATATTATCTCCTTTAGGACCTTTGGTTAACATTTAATTGCCTTAATGTCACTGGCCTTACTTTGACTGCTATATCGCCTTTGTTCTAAGTCCAAAAGTTTTTGACAGCATCAGCGTTTGTCCATATTGTCAAAAAATCTATATGCAATTTATCTTATTCTAATGTAACTTTAAACTGCCCTTCTTAGGTTGAACATTCAAAGGACAACAAGACAGTCTCTAAAGGTATTTTTGTGCTAAACCTTAAGCCCTGTTCTTAAAATAATAGCAGGCTGATTTTATCATTGCTTTATGTGCTATCTAATGTACCTCTCTCCTTATATACTATTAGTATATCATGTTGCAGTGTTGTGTTCTTGTGTTGTAGATGAGAACATTTCTTTATGGAGTGTTTATGCTATAATTTTGAGGGGCAATAAAGCACAAAAGGGTGCAAGCGGGACGTGTTGCCACTCTAAAACTCCAGGAACCTGGGATCGATCCTAAGCTCAATTAACTGTCTGTGTGGAGTTTCTAATGTACATGTGCTGTTCCTTCCAACTCCCCAAAATATGCCAGCAAGTGGATTGGTTGCATCATGGTGCCATGCAGTGGATGTGACTTGCTGTCAGATCCAAGGTGTATTCTTTTCTTGCACCCTGGAATAGGCCCCAGATCTACTGCAACCATGACAAGGATAAAGTGGTTACTGAAGATGAAGAATCACCTGACAGTATATATAGTACTGGAAATTATTAGATATTTAGAGAATAAAAATATTTTACAGGTAATGTCTAATGTACCACAGACCAATACAGTGTAAAGGCTGAATGATGCCTCAGTGAAAATGATTCAGTTAAACAGACATTTCAGGGGTGAAGACAGCTGGACTCCAGGCTCTGCATTTCAGGCATGCCATATGGTATTTGGTTACAACCAGCAAATAGCTATGCTAAATGTTACTAAAACTGTAAAATATAAGTGTGCAATCTTATTCACCGTGGCTGCACGTTTTCATTTCACCTGATCCCCTCATCAGTCATTTGATTATGAATCTAAATGTAATCAGATGTAAAGCTGTGGTGGAATGAAAGCCTGCAGCCACACTGGTCCTTTGTTAATATGAATGTATATCCCTGCTTCAAATCCAAACTGCGACTCTTTACGCCAGGCAGTGTACATAAAATGTAGGGCTGTTAGGCTATTTGAACTCAAAATAATGAACACATAAACTGTATAATTCAGTAGGTGTTGGTGTTACTTTTTAAAGTAGGTTTAATTAAATTTCTTGTTTTTTGATGTTGCAGCGACCACAAGAGGAGAAATATCCAGTAGGACCATGGCTTTTGGCACTCTTCGTATTTGTTGTATGTGGATCAGGTAACATTCAATTCAATTTCTTGTATTTACCCACATAAAAATTGGTGACAAATAAAAAAATAGGTGTAAATAATCACTGCCTTAATGAGGTTTCGGGCTACTAAAAGCTCCCAGAACCGCTACAGTGTGCACAGACTTCTGGGACTGTACAAGGAACAACATTTTTCCAAAATACTGTATTTCCTGAGTCTATGTTTTGATGCTAATGCTGGACAGCGCTGTCCTAAACCATCACTGCAAAATCTCCCGTAGGTGTTCAGTTTGGTGAATGAAAGCCATAGCTTATGATTTTATTTATTTTCACCCAATCAAACCATTCAGTATTCCTCTGTGCCCTGTGGCTGGGAGCATTGTCATCCTGGCAGAAATGACTCCCACTAGAATAGAAATGCTTCCAGTAGTCAGAAGATTTTCTATCACAACAGTTCCATAGCTATCTGTAACTGGAAGCCAAGGGGGCAAAATTGTCTATGCTTTCTGGGTTGAAAGGATGGCATACTCTCTTTCCTTTGTCAATCACAACAATACTTGAAAAATATTAGTTCCTGTGAGGTCATGTTTGTGGAAGACCGCAATGAGGGTTTTCCTCCGAGTGTGTTATGCTTCCCTGTGACACAGCATGATCTGGTTGGCTGGCATCATGATTTTTCTTCATGATTTTTCTTTCATAGTCCAAAGATATGCAGAAAAGGCTAATTGGCTGTTTCCAAATTGCCTATAGTGTGTGTGTGTGTGTGTGTGTGTGCTTTTGTGCCCTGTGATGGACTGGCACACCATCCAGTGTGTACCTCACCTCATGCCCCTGGGAAAGGCTCCAGGCTTGAGTTAGATGGGAAATGCTTTATCATGGATTAAAGGTGAGATTAGAATAACTATCTATTAATTTGCAATGACTCTGCATTCTAAGGAAAAAAAGTACACTTTTCAGCAAAATTCCTCACAATGTATCAGAGAATATTTTATTTGTCACTCATCACTATAGATTCAGTTTTGAATTCCATAGGAATCTTAAGGAAAAACAAATACTTTTTTGAGCTCAAACTCTCCATATTCCTGACTCTAACCTCTGACAATCTGTTTTTAATCTTTATAGCCATCTTTCAAATCATTCAGAGCATCCGAATGGGAATTTGAGTCCTGCACCTCCTCTACACATCCATGAGATCTGGGCCCATTAGACACAGTAGTAGGGAAACTGGAGGCTCCAATTGTGACCGCCAGCTGTATGCTAAGGAGCCGAGTCCTGCGCACAGTATATGACGTTGTCATTCACTTGTTTACAATGTACCTGGATGACGGAAACAAGTGCTTTTCTACTGAACCATTGTGGCCGGCTTTGCCCCCCTCGTGTCTTATCATTGATCATATTTGTGCAATAGAATGTGTGCTTTTGTAACCATAAATATTGTGCCACATTTTGATTGTGTATGTTGTTTGTTCTATTGGTGTTCTTTAAAACGGGTTTTAAAATAAATTCTACACATTTGGGAAATGTCTTGTTTCAGTTTTGATTTATAAATATACAAAGTCCATTCTTCTATGGTAGGTAAGAACAATGAATATATAACTATAAAGTGAATAAAAGCATTATAAGCAACTGCAACATGCTGCTAAACAAATGCTATATTGGTATGCACAGGTAGCAAAACATGTAAACACCAGAGAAGCTCCCTTCTTGCTGCATTAAAAATATAACTCTGAAGCCCAAAGTGTGTGAACTGGTGGCATGGTTGTACAGTGCATCTCAAAAAAAATTAAATATTACGAAAAAGTTAGTTATTTTGTCATTTTAAAAGTGAAACTCTCATACAGTACCAAGTACTATTTGGACACACCTTCTAATTCCATAGTCTTTTCTGATTTTTATTGCTTTGTAAATTGTTAAACAATGCTGAAGGCATCCAATATATGAAATAATCTCCTTTGAACAGCTGATACTGAGATGTATCTACTTCCTTATGCTCTGTAAAGCCCTTATAATGGCTCTAATCCAAGGTGCTGTTAATTGGTGATTTCTGAGGCTGGTAACTCTAAATGAACTTCTCATCTGCAGCAGAGGTACATTTTTCATCTTCCTTTCCTACGAGGGTCTTCATGAGAGTTTTGCAAACGCACTCAACAATAATGTTCTTCAATAATTCCAGAACAGCAGACCTTCATGTCTTAAAATAGCAACTGACTGTTGTTACTTAATTACATAATTCCTTGTGTTATTTCATAGTTTTGAAGTCTCAACAGTTGTTCTAGACTATAAAATAAATCCCAACTTGTGTCCAAACGTTTGACTGGTACTATATACAGTATATTCTAACATCAGTAGTAAACAGGTAAAGTAAAATAGTTTTTAAGACTTTTTTCATTTTGATTAGTACTGCTTACAGCTTATGAAAATCCAGTATCTCAATTTTAGAATGTTTCATTTAGAGTTTGCATAAATTACTATAAAAATACTGTGCATCTCTCGGTCTAGTTTAGTGCAGCATGGGGAGGAATTATAACTTGACAGTTGCCCAGAAGACGATCAACATCCTCCACAAGGAGGGTAAGCCAGAGACTTTGATTGCTGAAAGGACTGGCTGTTTGCAGAGAGCTGTATCAAAGCATATTCATGGAAAGTTGACTGAAAGGAAAAGGTGTGGTAGGAAAAGGTGCAGAAGCAACAGCACAAGCAAGAAGATTGTCAAGCAAAGCCGATTTAAGAACTTTGGAGAGCTTCATAAGGAGTGGAGTGAGGTTAAAGTCAGTGCATCAAAAGCCACTACACACAAACATCTTCAGGAAATGGGGTACAACTCATGCATTCCTAGTATCAAGCCACTTCTGAACCAGAGAGAACATCAGAAGATTCTTACCTGGGCTAAGGAGAAAAACTGGACCATTGCTCAGTGGTTCAGATGAAAGTAAATTTCGTATTTCATTTGTAAATCAAGGTCCCATTGTCTAGAGGATAGGAAGAGAGGCACAAAATCCAAGTAGTTAAAAGTCCAGTGTGAAGTTTCCAACCTGTTATGATTTGGGATGCCAGGCCTTCTGCTGGTGTTGATCCACTGTGCTTAATTAAGTCCGAAGTTTACCAGAAGATTTTAGAGCACTTCTTGCTCCTGTTTGCTGCAAGGTTTTATGAAGATGCTGATTTTCTTTTCCAGCAGGACTTAGCACCTGCCATACGGCTAAAACTACCTCTAACTGGTTTACTGACCATGACATTACTGTGCTTGATTGGCCAACCAATTTGTCTGACCGGAACCACAGATTCAGAATGTATGGTGTGTTGTTAAGAGGAAGATAAAAACTACATGACCCAACAACACAGACAAGCTGAAGGTTGCTTCTAAAGCAACCTGGTCTTCAATAATGCCTCAGCAGTACCACAGGCTGATCACCTCCATGCAATGCCGCATTAATTCATCAAAATTAAAACAAAAAAAAAAGTTTAACTATATTTTAACTATTTAACCTTGTGTGTAATGAATCTAGAATGAGTTAAACTTTTAAATTGGATAAAAGAAATCTTACTTCATCATGATATTAAGATTTTTTTTGAGCACCGTATCCCCTTCTTTGTCCTGTGCAGTTTGAAAGGTTTAGCTTGCAGTAGCACAGTAACTAGATACATTTTTGTCAGTTCCGTTTTATGCTTGCAGTAAGGTTTTTGATCTATTTAAATAGAAACCCAAAACATTGAAGTATTAAAAACATTAAGGGGTTTAAAACATGAGGGCTACATCAACCTTTCCCCCTTTCTCGCAAGAACACCTGACCTAAAAGACAGGCAAAAGAAACTAGACAGAAAAGTGAAATCAAATATATAAGTAAATTCTAGCAATATTAAACTGTTTTTGTAAATCAGCCTTGAGATAACACATTATGACTCTTAAAGTTAATTTACTCAGTAATACCTCTCCTATGCCTCTTGTTTTCTGTCTCTCTCTTACACACACACACACACACTTAAAATAACACACAAGTTTCCTTAAATGTTTTATTGGGAGTTGTGAAGTGCAATTGAACTATTTTACACCTTTTCACCGGTTTTGAGAGACATGCACGCAACATAAGCATACAACTTATATATAATGCAGTAATAATGCATATTAGTTATTAATGATATTCAGAATAACTAAGTTGAAGGTTTGATCTCCAGAGTACTTCACTGTCAAAAACAGAAACAAATCACATGGGTGCAATATACTTCAAATAACTTCAAGTGAACAAGGTTTACAGTAGGTGTTAACACAACCAGGAAGTTGAGTAGTTGTCTGTAAATATTCCAAGACTGAAACCTCCATTCTTGTATAACAGCATAAAAAAGTCAAATATCTCAGGCAAACCAACAACCCCTGTTTGTACAACCTAAATAGTGTCTCTTAGTGTTTCTCACAATATCACTATTTTACAGATTACTTACACTAAATATACAGGAATATACATGAGCCCACATTCATTCTTCCATCCATTCTCTCAGCTCAACATCATTTTCCTCAGAATCTTGAGAGTCACTGCACTGAAACAGCAGCTTTTATGTCGCAACAGATCGAATAAGGAATTCAATGTTAAATACTGAAAAATCAATACCTCCCCATCTTAGGCAACTTTACTCGCTTCATTCACCCAGTTATAATGATGACCCTAATGCAAATAATTGAGACACCATCTCATACATCTTCCACTTAATGGTGCACTGATTAGTTGTTCTACAAAGAATTTTCACATTTGTCATCTTTAAAGTGCTTGCTTTTTGGAGTCTTAAAAAAAGACTGATCAGCATTTCCACTACAAAAGTAAGTGAGGTATGGAAACACCATTACAAAGCCAGAGTTACCACTGAAAAATGACATCGCTTAAAATCCTTTAGACACAGGCACAGTGATTTGAGTTGTGTCCACTTCGAATTTTCTTTCTCCCAACGGTCACAATTCATGGAGTTTGGCAATATCCAACATGTCAGCAACCTACTGGACTATCAGCAGTGTGTACAGCAATGCAGTGTAGCCTTTGTCAGGTTCTTAGACTTTAAATATGTGCAAACTTTGACATAATCCTCTGTGAAAGAGGCATACGTGTTCTATAAGTGAAGTCTGCCTTAGCTCAGGTGACCACTCATTCCTCTCTCTCCACTGGTAACTTGGTTGTTACACTGAGGGTCCAGAGTTCTGTGTAGGGAGCTGCTGCACTGTCAGTGTTGGTTGCTGTGCTCCCTGGGTGGACGATGGTGGAGACCCACTCTGAACTTGGGCCTGAAACTGAGCCAACTGCTCCGGACTGGCTAAATTCTTCAGCAGGTTGTTTTCCTGCTCCAGCTGAGAGTTTCTTTCTATCAGTTCTTTGATCTGCTCTTTCAGCACCTCCACTTCCTCTCGAACAGCATACATCAAGTGACTCTTCACTAGATCCTGAAGACAGAGAATACACAGTATTGCAGCATTCAAAGTTAACCATATACGAGGACAAAAAACACTTACAAAACAAGAAAATCAAGTCAGATGGGCATAAAGCAGAATTGCCACAACACTATTTACAAGACTAGTCATGGATTTAGTACCATTTTCAATTATGCAGATAATTTTGCCATGATTTCTCGGCACATATTGTTGCTTTAATTTGTTTTTAAAATAGATAAATAGATAAAACAGATTCTTGACTAGTCTAACAATTTGAATGCCTTTTTAGCAGCAAACACGAAGCACACTGATGCAACGCTGAGGAAAGCAATGGGCATGTTCAGTTAGGGAATACCTGCATTCAGCACTACAGGCTCTTGCCACACTCCGCGTCACTGAGAAAACAAAATGGCCGTCCCACAGCGAGCTCAGCCAATCAGAGGCCTGGATATTTATAACCGCCTGTAAAAGCATTGGCGTTTGCCTAGCAACAGTAACAAGGCACAGGCTCGCGTGAGGCCGAGTACAGCTCCTGATTACAGCTTCATGCAGGAAATATGACTCCACATTCAAAACGTTAGCACGGCCATGAGTATTATTTAGTGTTCTGGACATCTCGACACTGAAAATTTGTATTTGCCGAAATGATTAACAACTCGTAATGTAAAACACCACCGTTCGTTTATCATTTGCGTCAAAATTACAAATGGTGAAGCCACACAGTCTTCTAATTGTATCAATTCTAAACAAGAATATTAACAGGAAAACTGACCTGCATAATTTTAACATCGCCTGTAACAAACACAGTATCGGAACGACCTGAAGTATTAAGAAAGCTAAAGCGATACTGTAAAGCGCCTTAAGCCAACGCATTTGCCTCTGTTGTGCACCACCGTGTCCGTTTAGAGATTATGTAATTCAGTGGACAGTTACGGATGCTGATGCAGCTCTGTCATCAGCGCTGTCCTCACTTATTTCTATTTGCTTTACTGCAAAAATCCACTCTTATTCTAACAGACTCGTTATGTACAGCAAGAAATGAAAACACACACACTTACCATTGCTTGTTCGATTTTGTTGTCTATGGCCACAACACTGGCACCCGAAGAACTGAAAAATAAATTTTAAAAAAAGCCATGATTAATCAAAGAATAACAAAAACAACGGCTACATAGGTTTTTGCATGCTGTTTAAAGATTTCATAGAAATGTGTACAATCAATTTAAATGCGCAAAACATTCTATTATGAATAAACATCGCAATTTCAACCATTAACCCCTTGTTAAATACGATACTACTTAAGGAGAGTGGCCTAGATATTATAGGAAAAATGTCCAGATTTACAGAGCAGTCTTCTCTGCAGCTTCTTTGAGTAAGGGATCGAAAGGAAACACGCAAGGAGATTTGAGTCCTTATTAAAATGGCATTACCATGCCACAAGCATGACAACAAACAAATATCATGTGTATTAAAGCTATAGTAATAAACCAAGGTAAGAACTACCGACTAAATTAAAGGGGGGAAATGACATTTCTAGCCATACTACGGCTGACGGGTCTTGATCTGAAGCAAAAACCCTCGTCTTTTCGTTTACCTATTGTCGAGTCTCACGGAGGAAGTTTCGGTTCCCAGCAGTGATGACAGAAAAGATATTGAAAAATTTCTTAGCTGGCATACACCAAGATCCATCGCCACCGAATAGCACTGAGAATTCATGCTATTTTCTCCATATACACCGACACCGAAGCGAGAAAATGTCACTCTAAAGCGATGAGCGGGTGTTATAGAGTCTCTCCGCGGCTCACATTAAATCGGTTGATGAGAAAAGTCGACCTTCGGAAAGAAAGGCTGCTTATCAGCAGAGCGCACATCCACCTCCGCCGCACAAAGGATCTCCAAGGTCAGCTCATCTCTGCTGTGCTGAAAATCTGCAGCCTGCACGATTTGCATAATATATCCGAGAAAAACAGCGCAGCGCTGCTCCCTATTGGTGGACGAGGAACATGGTTTGACTAATCTATACGGCACCGCCTCCACCAGAGACGCAACACCGCCATCACGCATAATTTATTTAAAACGTTGCTTCCTAACAAGGAAGTTCCGGTTCACAGAACAATGCATTTTGTACAGCAGTTCAACAAACAAAAATATATGTGCTACAAATATACTACAACTGTATTTATTTTAATATTCAACCATACACAATATTACCATTAAAAACGTATCTGCTAAAATATACAACTATCCAAACATTGTCTAAACTATATGTATAAAACCATATGGAAGCTCGAAATGCTGAGAGATTCAGCATATTCCTACTAACATTTGTTTTTATTAAACGAAACAATAATTGGCACAATATAAAAAAAAACTTAAAAAAAATTCTTTTTAAACACGAACAAAAACAAACGAGTCAACCACTTTCAAAGAATACTAATTGCTCATGTATATATCATACATACATACATACATACATACATACATACATACATACATACATACATACATACATACATACATACATACATAC